>DWDT01001369.1:0-16130 GCA_018245595.1 Microceris scylla | reverse complement strand
GCTCGCGGAGGGCATTGATTGCGTTGCCCATTGTTATCTGCATGCCGGATTAACAACGAACGAGCCAACATATTTTAATTTTCACTCGCATCACTTCATAGCTGTGTTGCCAAGTCTATAACAGCACTGAACAATGTAAATTCTGCTACCTACCTACAGAAAAAAATTACCTGCGACATAGGAATAAGCGAAGAAGAAACGACAAAAGCATGGGTAAATGTGAAAAATATTACCAATTTTAAAATAAATTGTGATAATGTTAATATGGTAGGATAAATATTTGGACAACTTCTACTTGTGTTCTAAATACTTACATATTACTGTATGATATTTATTTAGGGTGCAGAAGTATGATGCAAATTATTTTAGAGAATTTAAATATACGGAGTCAAATGAAATATAAAATCATAGGACGCATTTTATATTCAACTTTGGATAACATCGAAACATGGCTGGCGAACTAGAGTACTAAATGTAGTAAAAGAAAACAATATTTATAGTAAGAGTAAAACGAAAGTTATAAGAACATATACACTATTGGAGTGACCACAAGCGAAACGAAATAAAACAATGAGTCATAAGAACAAACTGAAAGAAATAGAAAATATGCAGTCAGAAATAGTCCAGCAGAACTAGTGCAAGATACAGACGTTACGAAATCACCGGATCGCCGACATTTGGCGCGGAAATTGAGCGTGAGGCGGCGAGATTGCTTTTAAATCGCATCACTTGATGCATCGCTGCTGCAGTCGGTGACGAGTGTCCGGTTAATTGGAAACGAGTCCTACCACCCGTTAAATCCTCATTTTAAGGCTCCTCCAGGATGAAATATCACAGATATAAATATATAAAATAATATAGATAAAGCAATTACCTAACCTAACGCATTCTGGGACGAAATCAATAAACAATAGTGAAGGATGCAGAAAGATAATAACTGACGAGTAACTCTAAATAACCGATTACTATTATGATTAAAATTGTAAAACTTTAAATAGCCATGCGAAAGCGCAAACAATAAAGTAAAAGCTAACATAATAAGAAAGATAAAACTTGTCACGCATAAAAATCTAAATGTTACCCCAAAGTTTAAAACTCATAAAGTACATAAAGTAAATTCTTAATACGTCAGCTCGACGCAAAGCATTAGGAAAAATCAAAAAGCGTTATAAATAAAACAATGAAAGCAAAAGCATCAAAGCAACACATGAAGCAAATAAAAACGAAGTTCAAAAGAGGATGCATCATAAAGCTTAACTTGATAGCTATCACTTAGTAACAAAAAGGTTCGGTCGGTTTGAATACGAAAAAATTATCACAAAAAATTTTCCTCTCTACACGAGATAATTGAAGATCACAGCGCCGTCAGGATGTCATTGATATAAGTAAAACAGCGTCGTATTTTGTGGCACGGTAAAAAACATTTTAGAAAGAAACGTTGATCACCAAGGTTATTAAAAATGCTTTTATACATCTTTATGGTAAACATATCAGAATACTTTATACAGTTGCTTCATTTCAAAATAAGTCTTGTTATTCTATTATTACTTTTAAGGACAAAAAACGATAAAGACGACAAGCGTTAAGGTAAGTAAATAAATAAGTCGACTCATTTTTCTATAGGAATAATTCAAAGCGTGGAACCGTCGTAGTGAAGCAGTAGGTTAAAAAGCACGCTAGGAGAAGCTAAGCGGCCGAGAGACAGGGATTTCCTGGAACAAATTCCAACGCAAACAAACTTGTTTGAATTTTCTCAACCTGTTTTAGATGATTTACAACTTGTTGAGAATATAAAGAATGAGATAATCTTTCGAGAGAATCTTTTTCTAACAATTAAAAGTGAAGATGACAAAGAGAATGGCAGTGCATAACGTGTAACAAATGTTAAACGTCATTCCCTTGCGAGAAACAATTAGTAATTACAAATACTGCGAAAATTACAAGACCGCTATCACTAATGCGCGTTTATTATTGCCGTAAAGGATTTAGTATGACGACATAAGGGTGCCATGACAAACAATGTCCTCTACGAACTAATAACAATTCTAATGACTTCCCTGTGGCCTGCAAGCCCTAACGAGTATAACTTTAGAATGCTATGAACAATAGCATTTATAATACTTGGCTAGAAGGCTATCTGAGACTTAGATGAATAATGACAAATTGATGATAAATTATTCTGTAAACAAAACCGGAAGACCGTACACAAGGTGCTGGTTCCACCTGCCCGACACTAAGACTTTTATGATACTCATGCAACATTCAGCATTAATAAAGAGAACAAGGTTTATGTGTGCATATGCATAGAAACAGTTTAGAATAAAATGCGTCTTTTTAACGGAAGCAATAATTATGTTAACGCTTAGTTAGCCCTCCGATAATTTGTTACTGAAAGTCAAAAGTTATTATTGCAATTAGCGGCCGTCGTTACATTCGTTGTTCGATAAAAATGCATTCACTGATGCATATCTTCCATAATTAATTTTATTATGATTGAGGAAGAAGTCAACAAACTGGATGTAATTTTATGAACGTTGCTTTGAAACGAACTAAGAATAATTCTCGTAACTTATAACACAATAAAGGCAGTAAAACAAGCAAACAAAGTGGAGGCAGACGGTCGGTCGTTCTTAAGCCGCACATGTAATTATTTCTACTACAATTTTATTAATGAATAGGAAACGGGCGCGAGCTAGTTATTAATTAGATTCAATTCGTTCCTTACGAAAGCGGCAATACACTTCCTAGGTTACAAATACCTCTTCTGCGAATTTTACCGCATTTCTTCGTAATAATATAACACTGGATTGTACTACACTATTTACTTTGTACTTCCGTGTTCATCATTTAGTTTCAAGGAGTTTTAAACATTATTATAACGGCGACACTCTTGAAACTAACCTGATATTTTTGTCAGTGTTGTTATATTACCGTTGATTACAACAAACTTAAACGAGTACTCATGATGATTTGGAAATAGTTATGAAATCTTTAATTTGCATTTTAAGCGACAAAATACCGTCTCCAAAGATATATAAAACGTAACATCTCTTTATTTACTCGAATACCGTGGGATTTTATTTTTCTAAGCATCATTTTTGTGAAATTTCTTAAACATTTAATTCCTATCTACAACAAAAAACAATCTACAAAGGTTTCTAAAAAACGGTTCTGTCTACACCAAATTCAACACAATGGGTCCCCCAAGCTAGAGGGCGACGTTTATTGTTGTAGCGCGACAAAAAAATTTTCGTTTGCGCCCTGATAAACGCAGTGGTGTTTTTTTTGCACTAATCCCAAAAAAGCGCCAAAAATGCACAGTACTGTACTGGCGTTGCTTACCCAAGACACAACCGACATATCGGACAAGGACCGTCACCCGACCGACGTTCCTGATTCCCACACATGCATGGTGTTTTAGGGCTCGCGGATAATCACCTCGGTCGGTGGCGTAACATTACTTCGCATCGCCCGGCGCCGCGGTCAGCTCGCTGGTCGCGCACTGCACATCCTCGCCATCACACACACACACGATCGATCACACTGTCGTTGAGCACTGCGTGTCGTCACTGCACACACTATGTCACTGTCACACGGAGGGGCTCGCGAGACGGGCGGCGTGCGCTATGAACGCCGATGCATTGGCGGCAGTGCGCCGCGGTCCCGGGCGCGCAACAGCTGACGGGAGGCGCAGCCCCCTCCCCTCGGTCCGCGCGCGCAGCCGGTGCGTGCGCCACACCCCCCGCCTCGCCCCTCGCACCACCTCTAATCCATTATTTACGGACGGCCGACCGGTTTCAGGCGCGTTCGCTCTGCCGGCCGCTTCACGACGATCGTTCAAATTTAATGCCCTTCCTATGTCCGGCCTCTAATGCGATAAGATTACGGTTGTCGGGCTTTTGGGGCATCGGTCCCGGTGCTTCCACTCCTCGATGTAGCCGATCATAATCTGTAACGTTGTTATCATTACGTGCGACTTGTATATCACTACGCTTTAACCCATTCGGTCATTGCTAAATATGACTCAAAGACATGATTGATATGACAGCTGGGCAGGTGAACGAACCTATGGCAGGCATCGACTGACACTGAAAGCACTAAAATACTTATAACTCGAGTGAAATATTCTGTTGTAGTCCATAAATATAGTCTTGAAGCAGTAAATCAAAGTATGGATCATAAAAACGCTGGTAAAATAGAATTGGAGAAGCAATATAAGCTCTTCAGCGGGATTGTAGTACATCTACATCATTCCTCACTTGCACTCACACATAATGTAACGTACCTCCTCAGAGATGATGATGATATATGCAAACATAGCGTAATGTAAGTTGATATTGCAGCTTTCACAACTGGCCCCCTAACACCACCTTATCTTTGCATTTATCTCATTTCTTCGAAAACAACTTACACCGTTGTGTTTCTTCTCAGAAGGCACATTACTTTAACTCCATTTCAAACAATTGTTAACACAATGTACACATAGAAACAAATATCGATAAGCTTAAATTGTACAAGCGAACCAAAAAAAAAATCGTGCGATCCTAAATATAGTAATATATTTCATTATATTTTTCGTATTGTATTAAAAATAAAACCCGTATCGTAATGGATCTAAATTTGTATGGACGATCTGTACTGTGGTTCTACAGAGTATTTTCCGTTGCATGCGACAATCAAATCCGCATTAATTAAAGCAACATAACATTACGATACAATGGCAATGGTAATAAAATCTACGCGGGAGCTATAAACTAAAATTCTTCTAATTAGAGCAAGTGAAATGAACAATGACCGCGAGGCGGGACCACCAGGGCGGAGCGCCATGTTACCATGCCTTTTAAAATCGTGCTCTATAAATCTAATGTGTATAGTGCATAGAGTACGTAAAAAGTGCACGATCCCTGGCTCAGATGAGGGTCGAAGCCGGAGGGCGAGCAGTTGCAGTGTTCCATTACAGAGTTCCCAGTAACATTAGCGTCGGGCGAGCGGACCTCAAGATACCTACTCCGGGATCCACTTTCGGCGGACAGCCATAGAAATCACGTAGTTCGCGGAACTTTGTTACCTGTGGTGCGGTGGCAGCGCAGCGCGCCAAGGTGAACGTTCGGGCCAAGGACGGCCTGGCCCGGGGGGAGGGGAAGGGCCGCGACTCCCCACCCGCCGCATTCCCCCTTACCCGAGTAAAAACGCTTCGAACCTTCGAAGACGGGCGGTGCAACCCAGCAAAAAAAGGGCTCGACGGAACAAATAGAAAACGCTTGGTTCGAAAAAAAAACGAGGAATACAAATAATAGGGGTCTCAGATAACAGAACTAGTTACGTTGCTTTCTTGATCGCCGTCGAAAAATACACAGTTTGCATGTCCCATGCGCCTACGCAGAATGGGCCCGCCGCTCAGCTCCTATGATGTAATAGACGAACAATAAAAAACGAATGGCGGAGGAGATGCGTAAGCAGCGACATCAACATGCGACACTCGCTAATCATCTGGCACGCTTGCATATTGTATAATATTTAAACATTTTTAAAGAAACAACTTTCAAACAAAATTTAAAATTAGCTGAAGACATGTTTTTATTCCAATGCGTTCCGATTTACTAAGCTGAAACAAGAATGAAATGGAAGCGGGTACGAAAAAATGCCAGTACTTCCTAGCCGACATGCTCTGACCAGTTCCAGAAGCGCACTGTAATAACTTCCCTAGTAGAAAAAGTTGCACTAAGCGACAGAGCTCGCGGAATCCTCCTTCACGATGTATATGGTACCGGTCAAAGAATATTATCAAGCGATAAAAAACAACTTGGAACTGGATACATTGACTTTGTACGATCATGAAAGGGCATTGACAATTGACGTACGTAATCGATTGTCTTCCGCTGCGACGACGATCAAAACAATAGAAGTCTCCTTGGTTTGCAGTTATTCGTCCAGCCCATTGAACATGTTACATCACCGTTCATAAATAGAATCTCCTGGAGCAGCTAGCGTACTGAGCACGCAAGGAGGCGTAACGCCTTGCGCTCTTCCAACGTAATAAGCGTTGAATAAGAGAGAAAGAGACGCGTCAATGTTACAGTTAAGCAGGAACTCTATTTATATGCAAATATAACCTCGGAGTCGACACCTGTTTGCGTATTCTCGGCGTTCGCCGCGTCGCTTTGTGGCTACTCTGTCTCCGGTATCCTTTAGGTTATGGAAAACCGAGTTAAGGCTGTAGTCTAAACTACACACATTGCACTATTTTAATCTTTATCGTATTCTTCAAGTTGCTTTTAACTTTCTCAATACACCTACAATTTAAAAGTGAAGCATTACACTGAATAATGTCATCTTCATCATCTTCTTAGTTAGCTCTTTATTCTATTGTTATAAAAATTTTATTTGGAAGCTTACATCAATTTGCAATTTCATAGAGTTCAACAACGAAAATAGTAACATAATTTTACTTTAAAACGCAAGGTTGTTTGAAAGCAATATGTTGACATCAATATCTATGTACTCCTGAAAACAATCTAACCTAAAAAAATATTGAAATGTTTATGTCTTATTGTCTATTAGTTAAACAAAAGTTTTAATTATTTACATCTCATAGGTACATCATCATCATCATCATCATCATCACGCTGGAGCAGAGGTGTTCTGGAATGGAGACCGCGACTTGGCAAACGTAGTGAAGGATGCCGCTAGGTTGAGTGACGATATACGTAAAGTTGCTGGCAGTGGTTGGATGCGAAGAGCTGAAGATCGAAGTCAGTGGCGTGCCATTGGAGAGGCCTATGTCCAGCCGGGGCTGACGATGTTAATGACGATGATGATGATCTAAGGAAGAAAATACTAGTAATATTAAAAATGTTAACGTTACAATCGATGATCCTGCAAAAATATCATCGTCCAATATTAATTATCAGCATTCGAATTCTGAGCAAAGTATCCCAAATCAGATTAGCCAAATCAATTTCCCTTGCGGTTTCCTGTGTCACATGTTTCCATTACTGTCATATTTCCGCCCACGAAGTCCACCCTCGCGTGAGGAGTGCAGTAAAGAGAAGAATTAGAACGGGGAACGTTGGCAGGTTGTCCATATATCATACTCGGTGACCGCTCAGCACTGAGTGTGTTCCTATGTACGCCTGGTCGGCCAGATACGTCTCGCTCGTTTATTTTGTTTACACGTGTTACTCCGTCCACGTCTGCTCCGAGTGGCAATTCATTTGAGCAGTTCATGTCGTTAATCCTAATTGACAAACGTACACCTCGGGCCAAGTGGATATCTATTGTCACGTTTATTAAATTTTAGACCATTTCACTGTTTTTCTGTTCAAATTTCGTCGGAGACAATTTAATATTTTAATACAAGGGGGATGCATACGGTCAAAGAGGGGGATGGCGCATACAGATATGGTCGTTCATTGAGTGTTAATTCTATTAATCGACATAAAAGTATTTGAATTTTAAAATAAGAAGATGAGACGGCTGATGGATAGTTGAAAGACAAATTGATAAGTGACATTCGTGATAGAGGAGTAGGTGAGACTAGTTGCGTGGGCCGCGCGTTAATCCACTATACATCAGGGGGGATTATCACGCAACACAATCGTATCGCGGGTGGAAAGACCGCGTCGTCCTTCCTTGCCCTCTTGGCCGATGCCTCGGACTCACACACGAGTGAGCACTGCGTCGAGCGCGAGCTCGTTAATGTCCATCTGTAAAACTATTACGTAATTTTTATGTTTCATTACATTTAAATTTTCCGATCGATACTATTACTGTATACCATACTTTCAACGGACTAGAAATATTTTTACTAAATTTTGCTCTATTGAAAATCTGCCAGTTTTATAAATTCATTGATTTTTTTTTGACCGTGTATCATAAAGTACATAAATGCAGTATTTACTCTTTGTTAAGTGAATAACGGCGATTATATTACTCGTAATTAGGGTTTTTGTTTAGTAATCGCTTCAATGTTTCCACTATAACGACGCGGGACATGGGTTGCGTGTAGTTTGATAGCAAACTCATTAAAAGGAAAGATGCCGAAGGGAGATTTAATAAATTGACATGGACGGAAATTTTCACTCGGCGCTTTAATGAAATGGAGCAACATCATTGGAAGATCAAATCTATACGCCGAGTACCTGTATTCGCGAGTGCTTTAGTTTACAGGTAGAGCAGTAATAATCTTTTGCACTTTGATGTTTTGAAAGTAAGCAGTAAGGGATTGGAGGGTTGGAAAATAACCGGCGGCAATTCGATGCCGTAAGTGCCGTAACATCTTTGACATTTCAGAGGGCGCGAGGGAGCGTCGCGACGGAGGGCGGCACTACACTGGAGCGCGACGCCTCTCCGACTCTGACCTAAAAACGCGCTCGTTACGCGTCGTATCCCGTAGAAATATTTCTACGCTCTCCGTTTAAAATATTTATAGCCTCGAGACCTCTATGGCGATTAGAATGCTGTTCTTTACAATATTGATGACGCTTTACTAACTTATTTCATTCGCTCCATATGGAACGTTGCATATTTAAAGAGGCAAATACAGGGGTCGTGAGATCGAGAGTAAGGGAATTTCAAAAAGGGGGATTAGTCTATATTAATTTGAAACGTTCCTGTCATGTCTTATTTGTGATGAATATTTGAATCTGGCACGTACCTACTATAGCTACACGGAGTACGGACTGTACAGGTACGGCACACGAACAATTTCACTGCACGTTAGAGTTAACATTAATTATCTATTTTACATTGGCCGCACACCGCGGACTTATAAACGTTAAATTTATTGTTATAATATAAACACTTTACAAAGAAACCTTTAAAATGTTAACTTTGAAACCAAAAAACATTTATCTTAAATTTTACTATAATGTTAATATCTTATTCTTTTCATTTAAAATAATTAAACGTTATACTATGTCTTCTACATCTATACATTGCATTTTTCTCTTAATTCGTCATAGTGAAATCCCCAAGTATCTAAAAATTTCTGTCAAGTTCAACAGTGCGATACAATAGATTAGTAACGACCATTTAAAATCAGCAATAGGTTTTCAAAAAATCACATTAATATCTGCATTAAATTACATTAAATATAATAAATACATCAAATTACAAGTAACGGTAAGTATACATAACAGCAAACACCGGAAGGCGACAGCGGGCGACTGTACAATTTGCCAATCAATCGGCCAATGATACAAGCCGAGGCACACACATGCACACACACACACACACACGCGCATGCACACGCACACACACACACATTCATACGCGTAATCAAACACTTCTCTCGAGATTTAACACCGAATGAAACGCTGTCATTAGAAGTACATCATAAAAAATTACAGTCCCGGAATAAGGTAAACAGCCAGGAGAAGGTGACAGTGGACGGTGTGTTTAATGACCCATTTAGCAACGATACCCAATCTGTTTCTAATACCGCGTTCATAAAAGCATTAAAGCACTTAGTGTGTAAGAAGTTTCGGCCATTGCCACTGATGTAATAAAACAAGGTGCATACAAAACCGAATAAGACACAAAAGGCTTTTACGCGCGCCTGTGCGGAAGGTATGCCAGAGTGTTAAATGTCAACGGTACAATGAACTACAGTAGCACTAAAGGTGCTTAAAATGTCTTTATCTAAATTAAATACAGAAAATACAGTTTTGAATAGGTTAAAAAACCATAGGCACTCAGAGAATCACCTTAGTTTTCAGTTGTTGTAAGACGTCCAAGACAACCAGGGAGTTAAATAGGTATTGTTATTCTATAAATAAATTCGACCCGACCATATAAATGTCAAAATAATCGGGTGTTATTCGATTACAAATATTGTGTCTGTTACAACTTGGACAAATGAGAATAACGCTCAGCTGTAATAACGTTTCTTTTAAATCTAAGTTATCTTCATATATTGTATTATGCAAATACACTGCATTTAAAGTACATTACGCCTGCAAATATAGATATACCTAGTTGGCCTTCTATGGTCTCTGCCTACCTTTGTAAGGGACGTTACCTGGGGATACTGTGATTTAAAATAATATTCGTTTAATTTGACAGCAAAAAAAAAAGTTTTTTTAGGTATCAAATTGAAGATAAAAGAAGGAATGCCAGTAAATGTTACATGTTAATATGTTTAACAAGATATTAATGTAAACTAAAGTAGGGACACAAAAGAGCGAGCAGCGGAAGGCGCCGCCGCCGACGACAGTGCGTCGCTACAATTTGCCAATCAATCGCCCGCCAGACTGTGGACACGCGTTGATATGCGTCATTAGAGCGACTAGGTAAACCACACTGTCGGAATTCCCTCGGACAGTTCAGCATTCCTGCTTCGGTACGGTTTTGAGATTAGAACGTTAAACATCGCAAATGACTCTGTCCATGTTAGGTTTTCTCATTTTCAATCCATTCCAGTCATTCGAACCATTCGATTTGGATGAACACGAATTTAACAATATGCAAACATTTTCAGGTATTATTAGTCAAAAAATAATAATTGACGAAAAAAGAGAAGAATTCGCTTTCATAACAATACTTCAGTTTTTGATCGAAATATCCCCATTTTGTTTGGCAAAGTTTAGGCCCAGAGCGGCGCGCACCAGAAGCGCGGCGTGACCCAGTTTCGAGAATAACCAACATTACGCGCTCGGTTGAATGAAGTTTCGTGAACTTACCACTATGCCATATTTAGGCTGTTTTCGCGTTGGTCTGACGTTTAGAATTTTACACTCATTGAATGAGAGCACATTTAGTGATTAGTAGCGTTGGTCTCTGTAATAAAAGTCTCTACATCATGCTCTACATTCAATGTGTTTTTGTAATGTTTTAGAGTATTGTACAGTGATATATGTATACAACATTTTTATTTATCAAAAACGACACAGATCGGGAGTAAACCAATTTAATTTAATGTTTATAAATTGTATCCGAGATCCCGCTATATTTGGATGAATCGATAAGGAAAATACATATATTGAAGCGTTTCACGACTAATACGATTAATTACACGTGCGAGATAATCTATGGCTTTGTATAAACATAATCAAATTAATCATCGCCGTTTAACTACTGGACACTTTAATTGGCAGTAATACTTCGACTGCACATAGATAAGTCAGATGTTATTAACAGTCAGGATGTACATATATTTTAATATCAAGATAATTTATTCATTGACTCATGTTACAGAAGCTATGTATGTAATTCAATTATCGTCGAATAGATCACTCTCGCACAGCTGCAAAGGGTGGAAAAAATCTTGACAGCCATTAACACCGAACGCACAAAAGGTCGGAAAAAAAATACCCGCGCGGCGCCATTTTGCTTTTTTTTTCGACGACTCTTTAAAAAGAGACGTGTAGATTATGTGCATTAGCCGAACGATTTACTTGAGTTGGGCTCGTGTTCAGTAATATTTTTAAAAAGAACTATTTATTTATCATAATATATTATCAAGTAAATTTCAGTTACATGAATCAACTTCATAGTTTTTTCATACAAAAATTTCATTAATATCTCCCTCTATATATAATATGTAATTCGCAATTAACATTGCCGAAACGAAATTTTATAAATTCTTAAACATCACATTACTCTAAAACTCAAAAGTACCGCGGGGTATCCTTTTAATTTTTCTACCTGCGAACACAAAGGTTGAGCAGAGATTTCAATAGTACTCGTAGTTCACTGTTACTCCTAAACATAATTAAAATCTATTATTGTGCAGAAAACAAAAACCTAAGCGTAGAGCAATAAAATGTAGGTACAACATTGTATGTAAAAAGCGTGTTCGAAGATTGTGTTCGTAAATATCTTATCTAGCCAAAGTAAAAAAACATATTAATATGTCCGTAACATTGAGTAACCTGAACAAAAACAGCGTACGTACTTTTACTTTGTTATTATTAACAGGTTTCTACTATTGTATATTATTAGTATCATCGGACTCACAAATCACATTCCATTAAGCCATTACAATAGTACTTTTTATATGAAGAAACATTTAAAGCGAGCGTTACATTTTCAGAAAAATTGTAGTATACTACCATGACGGACGGAGTTTATCTTATCACCACTTGAAAAATATTTTTTGCTCACTATTCCTCTATTCAATGGTTGATCTCAAGTGCACCCGCGGGTCAATTCTGTTTGATTTATAAAGACATCTATCCATGCGACATACACAAATACACACATACACACACGTATTCACTTGTATTTATTTAGGTGCTGGGGTTAGCAGATCTTCATATTTAATAAACTAGCTATTACCTATGACTCTGTGACAGTGTATACAATTGATTTAAAGTATTTTTTGTACTACAGTAAAGTTAAACATACATATATATCACATAGAACAAATTGACAGGTAGCCATTTTTTGGTTTCACTATATACCTTCATTTAAATGCCATCTCACACCAAGTACTACTTGACAACATAGCTTCTATTGAGGACTCTTAAGAAGCATTGTGGTTATTAAAATTAAACCCTTCAGTTTGGATTGTCTCTTCGAACCTTCAGAATCTCGCTTCTCGTGTCCTATCCCCCTCGCGTTAGCATACTTACTCTTGAACATTTATTGTTTTGATTTACTAAATATTATCAAACTGTCAAACTAATAAAACCTGATTGAATAGCTAAACGAAACGATAAGAATGTAGTAATATATTAAATTGATTCTGAACTTTTTCGCCCATCCGGCAAACATTAACTGCACACTTGGCTCCGGCTAATAAGGAATTATGTCTTGCCGCGTGCCCACTCGTAATGTCTCCATCATCAATCAGTGAGGGTTTTTTGCTACTGTGTATAAAACGACTATCTCGTACATTTCATTGCTACCGAATATGTTAATACAAGTTTTGAAATCGATTAAGGTTAATATTTAATAGTCTAGAGCACTGGTCTTTGGCACTATACTATCTATGTTATTAGCTGCGAAAAGAACAATTCGTAATGTAACTTTTAAAATATTACATTTATTTTATATGACTAGCACAGATTTTATAACTCTTTTACTTTAAAATAAGCCTGTCTAAGAAAAAACTAGTGCTCACTATGAAATATAACCACCATACGAAGCAACTGAATTCGATGCGTATGAAAAAGCTCACAGCGGTTGCGGCGCAAACGTAGCAAAACGCTCATCAGCAGCAGTGTAATTATGTCGGTGCGCACGCAGATAACACGCAGCGGCGGCGTCACAGAGCTGCGGGCTCCGGAAACGTTCTCTCATCCACTGCCCTATTTACGCGAGGCGACGGTACCGCTACGCGCTGCACTCTGTCATTAACGACTATCCGGCCGAGGAGCTGCTGCTGCGAGCGCTTCGTGCGATAAGCTATTGGTAAACTTATTGATCCTTCGAGCCTAATCAATTTAAATTTAAATTACATTGTACCACTAATCTTCACTTTTCAAAAAAGCTAACATATATGTACCTATATTTATAAAACGAAAACGATTGCAACTATATTTTTATACACATAATACAACAACGACATACCTACGTAACGAACGAGTTTGATTATTAAATAAATTAATTATCAACTTTGGATTAGTGCATGTAGATTCATTTGACATCGAGTTACAATTTAAAGATGTTGCTTGAAAATAAATAACGAGTATGTACATACCAACAGGAACAGCCCGGGATATTCGATTATAAAATACATATTGATGTTGTACAAACAGCCGCGGGGCTGCTGTTATTCAATTCGCCGGCGTAGAGTTACGTGTTGACAAAGCCATTATTCCCGCGTTCGTAGATAAAAAACGCACGCACAGACCCAAACGCTCACCTTTCCTTTTCCGCCGCTCAATAGTTAAATCAGTCCTTCCTTTCAGTGTGGTGTGTTATAAAGTTGTGGAAAGCTGCAAGCTCAACTCTTCAACTTAGTTAACGTACTCAACTCAGTCAGTATAATGTGTCAAAGTTCATACACTCCTTTTGGACGCGAATAAGGTGTGAGTAACATCAAACGAGCGTCTAAGCTGTGTGAAGTGCGGCGTCGTAAAAGCTGCTCAGCCTTACAGTCTATAACGATGTATGAATATGAAGTTTTCAAGCCGCTCTACCTACTCGTGCCTTATAATGTGTCAACGTTCACGGCGTTTCATCATTGTTAAAAGTAATAAGAAAATCTGTATATTTTCTTATAATGAACTTTAATATTATGTGCTTGGTGTTAATGATAAAATACAATGAATAAAAATTGTTTGCTCTGACATTGCAGTTTATTGATAAAGGCTCGATACACAAGTAAAATAAAAAGAACAAATATTTTTTTATTCAAAACAACAATCTATGTAAGGTCCTTATCTAGCGCGCACATACACAGGCCACCTGCTGGTGAGCGATCACCGTCACCTTCCTCACATTTTATTATTAGTTAGCTTATTGTATCACATTACTATAATAACATACTCTACAATACACGTATGTACCTACATACATACGTAGTTAAACATTGAACTTGTGTGCTTTGTGGACGCGGTGTGTGCGGAACGTAACGCCGCGGAAGTGCCTGAGTTTAGTGCTACAACTTAGAGATCAAAGCTCTTTGACCTTACGTGATATACCTAGCTAGCTAGACAGACCGCAGTCGCGAGACAACTCATAATATCGTCTACCGCGCACATGAATATTCAACGGATAATCCGTCACATTGTTTGAATATAGTTCAGTGGAGGCTATTAGTGAAGAATACGGTTCGTGGAATTTTTTGAAACCACCTGACGCTTAGTCCGAATAGAGAGAACAAACGTTAGCACGGAAGGGTTTTTAAATAAATGCTATTTTTACTTATTGACGTACGAAATCATGTAATGATAGCCAATAGCCAAATTTTAAATATACTCATATCTAGAAACGTAGTCTTACGTAAATACTTCTTAAATATATACATATATTTCGCATATACTCGTAATTACGTTTTTTGTATCAATACTTGATATAGCAACTTAACTGATAACGCGAGCCTGCTTATCTATGATGCATACGTATGTATATGACAACACTTAGGAAACATGTTTTATATAGGGGAGACTGGGGTAGAATCCGGACCATAAGGCTGGAAGCTTCTAGATTTAAGATTAGAGGTTATAGATACAAAATGACATCAGATTAACTCGGTTTAGTATTTATTTTCAAAGTGGCAATATAATTTTTTATCGTCAAACCCGTACTTTTTCTTAAATAAAAAAAAACAAACCTCTAATTATTACGAAGCAGGCAATATCCAAATTAATCCTTACAATTATACTCGGCAACCTCAATTGACATTTATTCTTGATTCCAACTGTATCTTTCTTTATTCCTACTCAAGTTATATACGGCCATCTGATCCCAAAAAAGGTACCCAGACAACTGATAAACTTTATGTAGTAATTTCTAAATACATACACAATTTTACATCCAGGCACAATCAACACTCGCGTTTTCAATAAATAAACATTAATCCTGAACTAGAGTGGAATCTAGGACCTTCGACTCAGCAGTCAGAGGCCACAGGTCATAACACACTAGACTAACAGACAAGTAATATACTTACGTTCAAATATATTGTGACTATTATGAAACCCGACTAGATACATTTTAATAACACATATACATATTTACTTTACAATTATTAAACAATGCGGAAAAAACTTGCAGAGTTGTCAATCGCAAATGACTATAAAAGACGGTGTCAATACCTTGTATTTATTTGTCACTAAGTACATAAATATGTGGTCACTAGTCAGAACAGTCCTTATAAAAGCGAGTGGGTTTATGACTAATATTATACGCGGAAGCAAACCTGCTGATTCTACATATCACTTGGTCGCACCTTCTGCCGAGTCATTCCTTTGTAAATATCTGCTTTTATAACTCGGTGACGGTTATGATTAAAGAGATAAAAATTTACACCTAAATATACTTAGTACTAGTCATCATCATAAAACATTTTATCGTTCAATTGCGGGGCACGGCTATTCCACTCAGCATGAGAAGGATAAGACCATAGTTGATAAAAAAAAATAAAGGCAAGTTATAGATGTACAGCAGTGATAGCCTAGTGGTTAAGAATTCAGCCCCTCACTCCGGGGATGCCGGGTTCAAACCCATGGCGCGCACCT
>DWDT01001368.1:0-16131 GCA_018245595.1 Microceris scylla | reverse complement strand
TAGAAAATATAAATTAGAAAATTTTATAGTGTTCGGCCCGGGAATTGAACCCGGGTCCTCCCGATCGGCAGTCGCACTTGCAACCAACACGACCAACGAGGCAATCAATAATTATACGGACTATAATTTTAGCTTTTTTAATAATGAGACCAACTCAATCTGACTCATACGGTTTATCGTTTTTTTTATAAAAGTGCTAGGTCCTGATGTTCAACTATTGTTATTAAATAATGAAATTTCGAGCTTCTTGCCAAGCTAACAGTACAAGTTCCAAACATATTTTTTATTCCAACATAATTATTTCAAGTTAAAATCTTCCAAGCTAATTAATGAAATAATGTCAATCCTCGTCAGCACGATATATATTTTACATTAAATTATTACTCATTATGAACGTGGATACGCGTTTAATCGAAAATCAATTTCAATAAATCATTGAGTTTAATGTTTGGTTCAAATTCAGGTATTAAATTAAAGTTATTTTACTGTGGTTAAATTGTTTGCGAAACTTTGTAACTTATTGTACTTTTTGTTTATCTTACATACAAAAAAACATCACACCCATATTTCCCCGAAGGGGTAGGCTGACAAACGTAGTACCCGCCCACGGTTAACTTGTGATGTTATACGTCCAACCATGGAATAGGGTATGAGCCTATTGCTCGGCACAACTCTAAACTACAAGATACTACCAGGAATTTCAAGTTATCCGAACCAAAAAATGCTCCACCCGGAAATCGAAACCAGGACTTCTTGATCAGCACTCGCGCTTGCAACAACTCGACTAACAAGATATAGCATTCGTTATATACAGTGTACATATAAAAACGTACACCAGTTTGTTTAGTATTCAATATTATGGAACACCTGCAAAATTTATTAATGTTATAAATTTCTTTCTATCTTTATTATAATTTACAAATTTATCAGTTCCCTAGTTGAAAACGGGCTTCCGATCAGTGTGAATAGGTAAGGCGATAATGTAGCGCACTGGCCAAGTAAGAATAAACCAATTACATATCTTTCTTAACAATCGACAAAACCATACAACATTTTGCACCTACCATCTTTAAAATGTAACAAATTTCGATTTAAACTCGAATAGAGTTATAATTAATCCAATGGTTTGAAGGGTGTGAAAATCACGCCCAAAAGATTTCGTTAGAAACAAATAAACAAAAATACATACATACATAGCAAGTTAAAAGTAGCAATGGGTTATTGACCTCTGTCAGAATAAAAGATCTTTCTAAAAGTTCCTGCGCAAGGGTCGCATTCATCTTCTTTGTCAAACCCTTCTCTTGAGTCCATCAAAGAGCAGATAAGAGGAATGAACGTCCTTCTATGACACTTGTAATATCAGAATTGCTAATGGGGTGCCGGCCGTTCAATAATTATATTCTAAGTATTCCGAGAAAGCGAGAGCGGTCGGCTATCGGGAACTATTTAAAGAATAGTTTTCGGAAGTAATAAAATTAGTATAAAAAAACTTTATAGAATCATTGACTGCCTCGTTGGTCGAGTGGTTGCAAGCGCTACAGCCAATCTCTAGGTCCTGGGTTCAAGTCCCGGGTTAGGTACTATTTGATATTTCTAATTTTGAATTTCTAGTAGTAACTTGGAGTCTGGGTCTGTACCCGGTGTATGGGGCAATAGATTCACCACCTATTCCAGTGGACGTAAACGTAACTAATAAACCGTGGGAATATACTACACTTCTCGGCCTATCCCTTTGGGGATTATAGTTTATAAATTCATATGTCCTATAGCACTGATCGTCAAATTTCCCACATTCTCGTGAAGTCAATAGAAAATATTGATTTTCATTATGATTATCAATTATAATTAAAAAAGGTACTAATTTTATCGTTACAAGTAAATAATTTCAGTCTGCTAAATGATAGCATCTCTGTAATAATGATATTCAGGTAATTCGAGGCAGCGAACCGGGGTGCAGCAAGTGGCTCACGCTCCAGAAACTCTTTGGCGGGTGTAACGGGATTCGTTACTGGATTCCAACTTTTTAAATCCTCACCGCAAACTGTAAATAAGGACACCGAATTTGCGAAGTAAAATTGTTTCAGCTTGCAAAATTGCCACTTTATGTTAAAGTTTTATTGCACGATAGTTGTCGGTATTTTTTTTACGGAAATAGGGACAGAATTTACTAGCAGCCGGTATTGATATTTTTTTATGAGATTTTCATCAGATCTTTATATAGGTTTATAAGTTCAGGCACAGGTCAAATGCTGTAGAATAGGTTGGAATAAAGGTTTAGTGTATTTGCCCGACAAAAATACAAACATTTTAACTCGATACCAGAGGAAGATACAGAAATTTCTGGAGAATTCCTTGTTAATCCTCATAAGGAATAATACATCTGTGACTAGTCTCAATCACTTGTGCACCATGCGCTATTATTACTTCTCTTTTTCCTTCCCTCGCACTTCGTCGCTACTCCTTTCCTTACTACCGCTTCAAAAACTACCGCGTTACCCGCAGCTTCCCATTTTTAACAATGAACATGTCAAAATCACTCATCTTGACTTAATTTATGACAGGTACAAGCCTCTGGAGGGTGGCACTCCATTACGAAATAGCAAAAGCAGAACTCAGCATACATTTGGTTCGTCGTTGTAATTACTGCGTTTTGTTTGTCGACAGATGCTCTCCTGGTCTATCCGAGGCACTTCATTGTTGGCGCCCGTGGGGAAAATTCGACTTCACCTCCGTAAGTACGATTGTGTGCTCTATGTGTATTAACTTTAGAGATAAACTTACAATGACTGTATGCCTTTTTGTAAATATGTGACCAAACCCTTTAAAGTCGATTGTAAATTCTATTGTTTTCATGTAAGCTTGTTTTTTTATTGTGTTGGTAATAAGGTCGGGGCTTAACCTAATTCTGAACCTTGCTCTATCTAAACCTTATTACACGTCAATAAGGTTGAATTTTCCATATGCAACAGTAGCTTTGTCGCCGTTAATGCATATACGATTGCACAGAGAGAGTTTAGAACCGTTTGATTTGGAAGTTTTTCTTGCATTTTTAAAGCACTTTGATTATGACCACATTGATTTTTAAACTCTGCTCCAACTTTTTGTCCAATAGCCAACAAATTTTTGCAGTAAAATATTTTATAGCTATTTTAAAATATTCGAATACCCTCAGAGCCAATATCTGTCAATACAATCTAACCAGATCAATAAGTATTACTTTAGATACATTCTTCAATGATTAAGTAGATACCACGTTTTTATTTTATTGGTTCATTAAACTGTACATTACACTATACGATAGATTGTATTTCGTGTAATATCCTTCTTGAGATTAACATTACTATAATTTACACTTATTAATTAATATGTTATTAATGCTTTACATTAAAAAATTATTATAATATGAATACATGATATACTTCGTTCGAAAATGCAAATATCACTATGTTCAAGTATAAACAATGAATAGGTAACGTAAACGCGTTCATGGATTAGTTTCATTTAAAAAATATTGCTTATTAAACTGCTAAAATTCGTAGTACCTTACTTCTACAGTTAAATAATAAAAACAATTTTGTTTTACAGATCTCACAAACATTGGAATACCATGTTATATAAAGGTAAGTTCACACATATACACTGTTTATTTATTTATTCATCACTATTAAGAATTTGATCATTTATATTCTTGGTATTAGATGTTTTGAGTATATATTTACATAATCAAGTTATGCCGGCTTGACTTATGTTTACGATCCTTCATAAGCCCCAGTCGATCGCCCACCGAAAATAAATAAGTGAACGAAGCCAGTAGGTATATAATGCGATGAACTGTACATAAAATCCTCAAATATTCCAGTAGCGATTCAAATCAATGTAATCTGAAGAACTCGTAGAGAATAAATTAAAATTTTTGAATCTGTAGACGATCTCTTTTATACGATACCGAATCTGCGAGCCAATTAAACTTAACGAAGATTTCCCTTTTGAATTTACACAAAATTTTAATCGACGCGAGAAGTAATGAAAGATTCTTTAAATTCTTTCCGTTCTATCCAATTCGTTGACGTGATTGGTTTTAATTTGTAATTTTCAAATTTAAATATACCTTTTTACAATTTGACTTTTAATTTTTCGAAAATTAAAGCTTTCGAACATATTCGTTTAGATTTTGGCTCTGTGATGAATATAAAATTATAATAACAGGTAGGTGTTAGGTACCTGTAGTTGAAAATAAAACGATTTTATTACAAAATGTAAGCTGTCACATATTAATGAATAATTGCCATAAAAAATGTAAGTTTTTCTGCGTTACTGTGTGTTAATTTTCACATTAAATAGTCATTTTAATTCGGTTATGTAAAACTCACATCGAATCCTTACAAAATGATGATGTTTCGTCATGAATCAATATTCTCAACTTTTTTGTATTGCGAAAAACAATATCGTTTTATTTCGAAAAAATAAAATGTTACTTATTTCGATAAAAAAAAACAGCCTGAAACTGATACATCCGATTGCATGACTTTTACGTTTTTACCAAATACCAATTAAAACGTGGATCGGGCTAAACGCGCCTTGATTGGCTTTAGCGGATTCTGACCGCCGAAAACCGACGCAAACTGGTTTAATCCAGATTTATGCAATTCTACATACATAAGTCGCGGCCTCACTGCGCTGTCGCTTGCTAGCAAAGTGGGATTTCCTTTTAGACATACAACAAAACATTTACAAATTTATTTAAATGTCCTACAGAATCTGTTCAGTGTCTGTTTTTATCAACATTTACCTTTTTTGAAAGATAAAAAAGAACGTATTTGAAAAGACTGCTATCGGCTTACGTTACACAAGGTGGTATCGCTATAATTTAAGCGACTGAGGGTTCAAACTTAACTGATTATTATACATCCGGTTTCTCCATTTTTTTTACAAATAGAACCGTTCATTCCTATCAAAATAACATCGAAACTCATTTAATTAAAACAACGTACTTAACGATACGTAGATTTGATCAATTTTGTACAGATTCCGATATTCCGAATACCGGCCTTCTTAATTTAGATGAGATTTCTATCATACTTTTTCTTCATTTCATTCGCTTTTGATAAAGTAGAAAAGATAACAAAAGCGAGAAAGAAACAAGATTATTGGCAACACCACAATAAAGTTCTTACAACTACCTATTTGCAACTAGCTTTAATTATTTACTTTTTAATATAAATGTTGGCTTAGGAATTTTATATTGAAATATTTCTACCATTTATTTATTTTGCCTTTTTCTGCAGTTAGGATGAGCGTAATTATTGATTTAAAAAAAAATTTAAATGTATTCCAATTTCACTAATATACTAACTGAAAAAAGACGCTTCTATTATCTCAGAACTAACTACATATATTATTATAAAGCCTTAACTAGGCCAACCAGTTCTGACCGCCAAAAGCCGTGCGCACCGGTTAAATCCGGATTTATGCAGTTCTACATAAATTCCAGTCTTGGTTGCGGACGCTCGTTAGATTAACGTAGATATGGAAAATGGAACATCTGTGAGATTTTGTGTAAAAATTACGTACGACATGTGTAGGATTTTGTCGATTTATATTACTGATTGAAACAAGGTTAAATCTAAACCAATGAAAATCATTATACATTGGACTAACAACCCAAGTATATGATTGTTATATGACATTGTTTAAGATTATTTTAAACACGTCCGGTCTGTACGTACAAGAGATATTTGGCACATGACTGACTTGTCTAAGAACCAACCAACAAACGTACGTACGTAAACTTTAGTGACAATTTCTTAAGAGAAGTAAGAAGAAAAATACGTATAACAGCAAGTCATGGTTGGCAGATGGTAACGAACTATTAAATTTATTTACACATTCCATGTTACACCGCACATGTAACTGTGACATAGGATTTCTTCAAAGGTATTCCATGAGGTCTGTAATCTTTAAAAGAGCTTCCATTGAAAATAGGCAACGCTTTGCCGACTCCTCGAGGGTCAAATTTTTTTATAGGCTATGGCGACCACTTACCATCAAGTCATTAAGCTTGTTTCACAGACCATCTTCATTACATTGGCCGCTGTTATTCCACACTGCTGGATATAGGTATTTTGTAAACATTTGCCGTAATATTCCACTAATATGTAGGTATTTACAGACTTCCTGGTTTCTAAACTTCATCAATTAGTTTCTAAAATATTTGCTGGTATTTCGTGACATGACGAAACTAAAACCGAAGCATGTGACCAAATTTTCAACCGAGTTAGCGTGCTTGGAATGGCTCAAGTACAATTGCAGCCAATAAAAATGACAGGTAGCTAAACCGCTACCAATAAATGTACGTGCACGGCTAATACCGGAATTTATGTAGAACTGCATGAATCCGGTTTCAACCAGTTCGAGGCAGATTTAGTCGGAAAGCAACGCTTACCCTAGTTCGGTCGGATTTGCATTTTAATTCCGTTTTCGAATTTGGATAAAAAATCTGCTAATCAATTCGTAAGTTTTTTTATCACGTTTCGTTTTTGAATTGCAAATGAATATTAACAATGATTGCTTTATGAATTTCTTGTTCGAATTTTTTGGGAATAATTCCTAAATAATTTTATTTTTGATTAGCGAGATAATTAACAATTTCATTGCCATTATCATCCATCAGTTCAGCAGGTAATTAGTTTTCGTTAATAAAATGGAATATTAATTGACGTAAAAAGTCACGATGTGTTATTTGTAATAATTGCGCTTGAATTTTAATCAACAAACATCCTGCAATTTATGTTTTGTTACAATCAATTTTGAACTAGTGACTTTCCAAATTTATTATATTACAAACGTGATATCACGCCTGTAACTCCAGAAGGGGGTAGACAGAGGAGTGCAGTACACTCTTATGTTTCACTAGTTACGATGTGTGTCCACTGGAATAGGTCCAGTTCTACTCGACCAACGAGGCAGTCGAAAAAGTTAAAATAAAAAGAAAATACCTAAATCTATCCAGTAATATTTTGCATGAAGCACGACGACAGACCTCTATAGTTTTATTTATATATGAATAGAAAGAAGATAATACATGACATATTCAAGTGTATGTACTACATATTTAAATAAAATGGTATCGTTATTATTATTAAATTTCTTTTACATTCCGGATTGTTCTATCAACAAATGGCGCTACAGTTTTATATTTGCAAACAATTAGCCTTAAAAAATAATAAAGTTTTCATTACATCGTATTATATTTTCAAGAGGGATGTTTTATTCATAAACACTTGAGTAGTAACTACCCCTATATAACAGGGCTTGGAGTGCTCTCCAGTACTCGATACGATTCCCCTGTTTCGACAGGGAAGAGTTTGAAGCACTTATTTTGTATTCCACATCGTCAAAGGAATCGATTCGATATTTAAATAAACCAAAATGTAACTCAGTAGTTGAGAGCAGTTGGTTTCAGTTCGAAGAATCAATATTTTTGAAGTTTTGTCCACTTATGTTTTTGATCGTTTTCTCAATTAATACGTAGGAATTGCAAGTCAATATTTTGGATTGAAAATTTATTATTTTTAGACAGCATTGCTATTCATCTACGTTCTTTTTCTAGGGCATTATCTATGTATTTATAGTTCTAGATCGAGGATCTATGGCTTCGTTAACCAGAATATTATTCATAATTGTTGTCAGTAACTTGATATATAATCATTTTTTTGTTACTGCAAAAAACACAAAAGATTCTTAATATCGTAATACAATTGTAATACAAATATTGGGAAGACGAAAGTATTACTTATAGGTTTGGAATTTTGTTGCCTGTTTTTAAAAATATTTATCCTCCCAGGAATATATTTCTCCGATTCTAATCCAGGTCTTAATATGCAGACCTATTAAAAGCCTTGCTTAAGATGCTATAAGCTTGTATATATCCGTGGATTATAAAATAAGAAATCTTATGATCTGGACCAAGTAGATTATATATGTGTATTTCTTTATTTATTCTAGATAAGCCATTCATATATTTTTGTATCTACATTATATTTGTGTGGTTTTTTAACAACAATAGGCTCACGTTTGAGTATATCATTTGATGGTAAGCGACATGTACTCTAGTATGAAACATCCTTCCCTACAATATGCCTGTTCATGTCCTTCTTGAATAGTTCCAGGTTGTACAAATCGGGAAAAATAGACACCGGGGGGGAGTTCCACTTTATCGCCATCTGTACCAAAGACGGTTTAGCAAACGCTTCGTCCTAATAAGAGAAGTTTCCACAAGATTTGAATAATAGGCTACTGCCTACGATACATCTAGACATCTGATATTGGAATAGAGTAGGTGGAACTAAGTTAAAGAATCCAAAATCTATCTGATAGAAAACTGCAAGCCAAACAACTAGGAGTCATTGCTGAAAGTAAGTATTTTGAATACGCAACATAAAAAAATCAATGACTTAATTCTCGTATAAATCCTACATGTTTAACAATAAAACTATATTTACAAGCGTATTTAATAAAGTTTACAGAAATATTAGGTCAAAAGTTAATCAATCTATACATATTTAAATTTATAAAATTCCAAACAGAGGCTAGTTATAAAACAACTGTAAATTAGATGCACCGACAGCTAAACTTATGAACTTCCATTACGTGCTAACATAACACACGGTCGCTAGATGGCGCTATTACTAAAACACACAAACTCCCGGACGAGACGTATTATCACGTATTAACATCAGGGATATAATAAACTGGGTTACGAGCGAAGGTTCTAGGCTTACGGCTAATAAGATTTATTCCCGTGATAAAACAGGTCTAATTATAAACAAACGTTTATTATACTACGAGCTGTTCTCTCGTTTTAATGGGTTAATGGTTGCCTTTGTTAACGTCATGATAATAACTTAATAAACATTATGTTTTATAATTCTTACAAATTTTGATAATAAAATTGTTATATTAAAAATAATTTTACTCAATCATTGATACTTTAAAATTGTATATACGACTTTAAAAGCTTTAAATGTCACTAAAATCTGGTGAAAAACACTCAACACGGTTAAGTTAAAACGATATCGAGTTACTGTACTGTAGACATAATGAACCGTTATACACTTTATACAATGGAATGTCATTCGATAATATATCTAACTTGGTTGTACGAAATAAAGGTAAAATTTAAGGTAAATTTTGGCGAGAAAAGATTACAGGCTCTCCGTACAATAAATTCCCGGTTTACACTCTGTCTGTTTCCCACTCTGATTGTTCAAGGTAATCCCTCAGTTTGGCTAATAGCTTACATTGCATGCAGTGGTACTGCGGAACAAATGAATTGCACATTTTGTGTTGTGTTCTTTTGTTCTATTATATTATTGTTCCATTGTTGAATTTGGCACACCTTAACATCTGTTTGATTTAATAATACAACACCTGTTACAACTGTCGGACTAATTAATTTACATTTTTATTTTCGGTTTCGCTTTTCCTGTTCGTAAATATCTAACAATTACCTACTTTAATGAGATTGTCTCCTGTTTATTATCTAATGATTTATTACCAGGAGGTACGAAAACTCTAGCAAAGAATAATTAATTTTTTAACAGTCCAACGACGTCAATATTATTTTATATAATAGTATATATTATATACAGTAGACAAAATCACAATAAAACATCTTCTGGATTCTATCTATTGGGGTCAGTTTGCGTCGGTACACCAACTGGAAATGGCAGAATCGGTGGTTGATAGGAGATAATTCCAAATCAAACCTTGGAATCTTTCCAACTCCAAGATGAAATGGAATCTAGAACGGCAACATACGATGATACACGTGTATTTTATGCTTATTTATGATATACGAGAGTAATATCGTGTCTTAGACTGCTTCGTTGGTCGAGTTTGTTGCAAGCGCGACCACCGATCGGGAGATCCTGGATTCGATCCCCACGTCGAGTATACTATTGGATGTATCTCTCTTTAAATTTCTAGTAGTGGCTCGGGGAACTAGTAGTGGCACCGGTAAAATCTAAGTCAGAAAAGTAGTGTTATACTAGTGTGCCTGTAATATTACGAAATTTTCAAAATATTAAATATCTTTACCTGGATTTGAACCCACACTCCCTGGAGATATCGGGGATTCAAACCTTATCATGAACCTGTGATTACAAATCGTATTGTTCTCTTCATATTATTCTCCAGGTCGTGTGAATCTGCCAATCCACATGTAGCCAGCGTTGAATGTTATGGACTTGCTCCTCTGGGTCTGACAGGTGATTTATAAAAGATATTAAAAATTTTACTGTTAAACACGCTATTTTTTCACGTTATTCAAAACTGAAAGAGTAGCTTTAAATATATTTGTAGGACAATTATTCGTTATATACTGAAGATTTCGATCGTCGAGATAATTGCATTTTCTTATTGCAATTAAAATTTCTTAATGAACTTCCAGGTGGAAACGTCTACTCAACTATCTAGAATTAAGTACTAAATTACGCTACACTAGACTTTTTGTTGCTTTATTTATTTATTTATCTAAGCAAACAGATTTAAAGTAAATAAACAATGGAATGAGATCTGTACAAAGGTACTGCTTATGTCTAAGAAAATGTCTTCTAAAACTTTTTTCAATTTATTTTCTGAATTGTCTTTCTTTCTTTTGTTACAATACTAACAGTAATACCTAAACTTCCGTTAAATATACATCAGTTCGCTTAGTATCCCCAGGAAATTGAAATTATATTCACATCTCTTCTTGAAATGGCTAAGAGCAGATCAACGTGAAGTACATGTTTTTCTACCTCACCTTTTAAGAAATGAAAGAGCAAGTGCAACGACTGCATCCAATGCAAAGCCATTAGCCAAACAGAGGGATTACCGCGAACAATCCAGCAGGGAACAGACGGACTCTAAGCCGGGAATTTATTGTCCCGGGAGCGTGTAATATTTTCTTGCCCGAACATTGCTTAAATTTTGGCACTGTGCTGTGTAAAGGATAGACTACGGCAATATGTTATACAGGGTGCATTTAAATGTTGGCGTGATAGTTACTCAGGCTTACAGTTCTCATATAGCTTGAACAGTGGATTTATTTGTTTCATTTCCAGCTGTAACGAAACATCATGTTACGTGAACGACCAAGCATGAATCGGTTACAGTAAGGGTGAGTTTACACGTGCGATTAAAGGTGTATTCTACTAGATCGGGCGGGTTCTTTGAGATAGTGGGAATGTGGCTTATACTGAATCGTGGTTCGATGCCTATCATTCCAAAATGCGACGAGATTAAAGTGATATTGTTTATAGCAGTCGGAGAAATGACACCAAGAATGATAGGAGGGAAAGAAATTTTTTTCTTCGCCTAAAATTTTACAGTTACAGTAACAACATTACAGTAACAACATTATATACAACAGCAGTAATGGCGACGACAACAGCGATGCTTCAAAAACTATGAAAACAAAAAAGAAAAAAAAATCTACATTCAGTATCTGCCGTGAATTTCATACCTACTGGTTTTCAATGCAATCCAATTTAGTCAGTGATACATGATATTTCTACAGGCTATGATAAAGTTTCCCAAATACATATGATAATAATTATCAAATCCATTATTTCTAATTTTTAGAGCAACCATATAGGTATACTGAATAAATAAATTTAAAAAAATAGTCATACCAAGACTTGTGTATGTGTACAAAAATCGAATTAAAAATACTTCCTCTAAACCAATTGGTTTATACAAACAAATTCAATCTAGGAAGGTCTATTTGATAACTGTGGCCCCATTTCCCCGAGGCCCCGGAGGTCGGTAACCCGTACGTTACACGGCTGTAAGGAGATGTACTCGTAATTAGTCCCTGCTAACGAGCTTCTCCGTGTCCATAACGAAGTGAGATTAGATATGGGCACACATAAGTCTCGAGTTCTGATGTTACACACACATTTGATAATGATTATTCTTCACAAAAGGAAATCAAATATTCTAGAATGAGAAGCTATGCAAGAAACCGGGAGCGACCCCCTGACCCGCACAGGGACAAAAGGCTGCAGCCATAACATATATTCCAATGGATATACATATATACATTATTAGCTTACTCCCTTCCACTGCTGGACATAGGCCTCTCCAATAGCACGCCACTGAGCTCGATCTTCTGCTCTACGCATCCAACCACTGTCAGACACTGCCTATGTCGTCACTCCACCTAGCTGGAGGACGTCTTATGCTACGTTTACCAAGACAGATATAAATACAAGAAAGACATTATTGAAAATCATAATATATATCTTGAACAATGTATATATGTACATAACCATCTGATACCAGTTAGACCGAGATGATATTACGGTAGCCAAAAAGCTGCTGAGCTGCCCAATTTAGATTAGATACACATTTTAAATACATACTTATAGATATTTTCTTTTACCCAAACGATATATATCTAAAATATTTCTTGTGCGAATCGAACCCACAAACGGTTCAGCAGCCGGGTTCACTATCAACTGGAGCAACGGGATAACCAGATATAACGTCGTTTGTTTAATCTCCGCGCTTCCGACAGGGAATACCCATATTTTGGAATTAACAGGGAATTAGATTTATCAGATCGAGGTGGTGTTATTGTGTACGAATGTTATTTGTGTTCAGAGTTATTGCCGATACTAAATAACTCAATGAATATTATATTCCCGCAGCAACATTCCGTTATAATTTTGTGATTTGATGTGTGTGTGTGTGTGTGTGTGGAATGATTTTCATTTTAAAGTTTCCCCGGAACAGTATTACATGGGGCTCTTCGAAAAAATCATAAAAACAGCCCTCCTTCAAGGCTTACAATTTGGGCAAAGTGGGCAACCCAGAGGCCACTTCGCCAGCGTTGCAATTGTTCATAGTTGACGTTGACCAGTTCCCACCTGGTAAACCGTCTGCCTGTAAATCAAGCGGAATATAAAAAGGAGAGTGGTATCATCTGAGTATTATTATTATTATATCATCATATCATTACGTTTACTTGATAGGCAGAGAACATCGGGTATCAAATACGTGTATAGTAATAAAACTGGCGTGCGTCTTCGGAATAATATGGCTACGTATTATAAGTACGGGTCAGAATAAGATGAATAGATATTAATGAGCAGGGACACTCGTAGCTTGTGTGATTGCTATTGCTTTTCATGTCAAAGCCTTCTGTCTAACAACATAATGTTACTCATAAGTACTATTAACATCGATCCTGTTGAGTAATGAGTAATGCTGATATTCTGTCCTTGAATGGGTAATACAATAAGCAATTATAGCACAAAGACACAAACCCATTGGGAATGGTGTAAGCCGTTGGTTGAAGTTCCCTTAGCACGTTGGCGGGGGTGAAGGGAGGAGGGAGGCAATCATGTCGAGAACCTTCAGATCTCACTTGATCTATAATCGCACTATAAACCTTTATTCCTGCGAGTTAATATATTCTTACACACACATACACACACACTATCAGCCTGTCATCGTCCACTGCCGGACATAGGCCTTTCCAATGGGGCGCCACTGAGCTCGATCTTCTGCTCTTCGCATCCAACCACTGCTAGCCACTTTGCGTATATCGTCACTCCACCTAGCTGGAGGGCGTCCTGCGCTACGTTGTTTATTATATTCTTACATTTTTTCTTAATGTTTACTTGATTTCTCCTGTTAAGCGTCTGCATCGGCCACCTTACGTATATTTGCCTGAGAAATAGGCAGAGGCTATGAATGTACATCGGATACAGTTCTGATATTTGTTCGAAGTACAAACTTCTAAGTTTTCTCCTCCCGACTCTACCATTCAACGTATATAAATTCGCAGTTCCACTTTCATTCGTTCTTTCGCCATTCGTTCTTTCCCTGTTCGTTCTTTTCTTAAATTTTATTCTATATTCAATCCATAAAAGAACAAAATTACCATTAATATGTGCAATTTGTGTTTTATTTATTGAGGTAACAGTGAATATTTCGCTTTTATTTTGATAGCTGAGCTCTAAAACAATACTCCACGCAGTCATCACGCCCACACAATATACATAACATACAAATGGTATCTATAAATATTCGCAAAACATTGGCAAATAATACCGTCTATTAGGAAAACCACAATTTATCCGCATCGCATATGGTACGATCCGATTAAAGCTTGAAAATGTCCGGATATAATTTTTGCAATTATAATAAATTGGTTAATATATCACTATTCGCTTTATCCCTTTTCAATCCATTACCTGTTCCACTACTGAACACTTGTCTTCTCTCAGACTGAAAAAGTAACAGTCATCGTCTGCCACGCTGGCGAAGCGAGAGTTGACAGAGTCTACACACCTTAAAGAACATTGCAGAGAACTCTAAGGTGTGGAGGTTTACTAATGAGGTTCTTCTGCATTAGAACAAAAGATATTTAATTTCAAAACAGACTTTCCTCTGTAAAGGTTGCGCGCGTCAGCATTTGAACCCACTACCACCGGAGTGGCTGGCCAATTGGAAACAATGACTAATATATTAAATGGCATAATACCTGCAACATACTAGTTACATTCAAAATACTGGATATGCTTCAAATACAGCAGTTGAATAATGTATACAATCACCGATACTAGAACATGGACTAGTGTACAGTACACTAGACATTTGTATTGATAACGGAAACTCTATATTACAATGAAACACCAATATTCCTAACGAGCTGTCATATCTCGTGCTGTATGCTTAGATAAGCAATATGATGCAATATTCCCTAGCTATGTGACCACTAAATGCATTTTATTGTGTGTATGTGCGTGTGTTTGTGAGTTGGTAATTAGCATTGTTTTTATTAAGCACGAATCATTTATACCTAAAGGCTTCATTATTATTCGATAACGTTAGACGATTATTAATAAATGGTATTTTTATTATCAGACTATTTTATTTTTTAATTAATGATTTAACTACTTATTCGCCGAGATTTGACTGGTCGAGAAATGTCAATGGTCATATTGTCCCCCAATTGTTTAAAACAGTAAAGGTCAAATAAATAAGTAACAGTATGTTGGATTCTTATTGGATTGGAATAGTATTCATTCAAGCACTGATGCAAAACCGATAGAAATTACCACATTAAATATTATTAGAACGTTTTCATAAAGGGACTGCAGGAATATATTATGTTTTGATTGGATGATTACTATCTAAAAATTAATTCATCTTTCCATCAAGATATCGCCGAAAATTTATCTGCATGTAGTTACTGGACTACACTCACTAAGATTTAGGTCAGTGCATGCAACGCAATCAGATTTGGCTTCGCTTTGCACTGTCCGAGTCCAAATATCGATGTTGCTCTACACTGGGTTTTAAGTTCACGGTATGTTCTCCTTCAGTCTCTTAGCCTTTGTATAAAAGATATTTTAGTATAATTTAGTCCCCCAATAAAACCATAAAGTCTTTATGACTTTTGTGTATTATATGTAAGTAAAAAAATACAACAGTATGTCTCACCAGGCAGCTAGATCTGGTCCCCCATGAAGAAGATTTTGACACACCTACCACACTGCTCTAATGTGAATTATCTGGTAATGTAACAATCATAAAGATGGAAAACTCAAATATTAAATCAATGTTTCACCTTTTATTATAGGGATATGCCATATAATGGTTTTGGAGATATTAAATACAATTTTGCCTGCTAACTTCATTCTTGTCTTGAACGAGTTGTACAAGTTCAGGAAAAGTAGACGGTAGATGACGACAGAAAAGTCCACTCTTTAGCAATCTGTAATATGTAGAAACGATTTAGCGAAACTTTTCGTTCTGCAATTTTGCGTTCGTTTTCGACTGCTTCATTGGTCGTGTTGGTTGCAAGTGCGGCTCCCGATCGGGAGGTCCCATATTCGTTCCCGGGTCGAACACTACAAAATTTTCTAATTTAGATTTTCTAGTAGTGGTTCGGAGTATTATTTCATAATGGGACGTAAACGTCACTGGTGAAACGCGGGAATGTTCTACAATCCTAGAACTAGGTATATTGTATATATATTGTAAGTATATAATATATTATATTATATTGCAAACGGCTTTGTTGTGCCTACCACCACTTACTCTCGCCATCACCCTGGGTTGACTGGTAGAGAA
>DWDT01001367.1:0-16132 GCA_018245595.1 Microceris scylla | reverse complement strand
AATATAGTAAAACATGTGTGTGATGTCTATACCATTAGAAATATATATGTAAATATAAATATACAAATAGAGCATTTCATTCCGGTAATTAAAACAATGGAAAAAGAAATCAATCTCGTTCAAATTTGAGATTGTTAGTACGGTTGGTGTTGGTGCCATTTATGGCATTAAAATTTTTCTAAAGTACGAACAGTATCCCAAAACGCCGGCAACAGTATCGCTCATGGTAACTTGACCCCACATCACGTTGATGGACGTGCAAGATTAATGACACGCTTTCAATTGCTCATTGAACTTAATGAAATCGACATGATACAGTTCAGATGCTCTTTGCGACCAGAAATATTGTAGACACTTTATTTAATCGTTTCGTGGGTTAAAGAGGCAAGTACATATGTATGTATGTAGATTCTTTACCTAATATTTGCGCTGCAGCCTCTTATTAGTATTATCGTGTATATATTCATAGTAATATGGTTTTTATATTACTGTTTACATCTACCATAATATAGTTGTCACTATTCTGCCTATTTAAAATCTAAGAAAACAAGGGAATGACCCTTAACCCATTTCCAGTTACAAGTAGCGCCGACGACACACACAGCGTTGTTCTAGTGACTCTACAAAATGCTCTACAATCATCAAAACTCACATAGACGTAAGCGCTCTCGAGTAGACACGTGCATTCTTGCAGAAACTGGACTAGGCATAAATATTTAGTAACTTATAATCTAACGTTGTTAGTTGCAGGTGTTGAGAAAGACTAAAACTCACCTATCTTGGCCAGCCCGATCAGATATTGCGAGAGTCAGAAGTCTTCGTAACTAGGAAGTGGGGAGGGAGTCAAAAATCTCCGAACCGAATTGATGAATGCAAAAGAGGCACATCAAGTCTGTAAAGATAGAGATACTTGGCATTCAGTGCTCTCTACATACCCGGTAATGAATCTACCGTGATGATATTATAATAATTATTATAATTGTAAACTGTTTGATTCAGCGTTTTTAGACGTGTAAGAGGTCTGAATTATGTTATTGTGGAATGGTCGTAGCTCTGACGGGGTTACTGATGGCTTGCTATCTGTGTTGTTGGGGAAAGTCGGACTAAGTTTGCTATGAGTGGATGGGAAATTTTCGCATTTCTACACCTCGGGAGTCACCTTAAGCTGTTGTTGACAGTTGCTATGACGAGCTAACAATCGTTAAATCACGTCAGTGTGTTGATAAGTAACTTCGAGGAACCGAGCAACTGGGTTGCTCCCTAACTTGAGGCCTCCTTTGATTCTGGATGTTCCATTGTCCCGTCCAGCAGTGACATAAAAAACGGTTACTGACATTGTCATGTCAAAGCACTACAAATGAATGACAAAAGATAGTCAAACAAAGTAATTAGCATCTACGAGCGAGCACTCGTCAGACATGGATACAAATACATATCCTGCTCCAAGTGTTTCCGCATTCGTATTGAACAAAGATTGTTTACGCTGCATCTTTTGTGTATCAATAATTGTTAGAGTTCAGGGCAGTGACCTCTTTTTGTCTATAGTACGGTAAAATTGGCGGGGAAAAATAATTCAAATCCTGGAATCGATAATCTGTCTACATCAATAGCGTCTGCGAGTAGTTTGAGCCGATTTAGAATCGTATTTTCTTCGGTAGTCTGAATGGACTTGACTCATACTTTCGAAGTTACAGGAGCAGGGAGAGAAAAGTATCAGAGGTAATAATTTAACTTTCGCTCCACTATTGGAAAAGTGTTTATGATGATGATAACTTAACTTGGTTTTGGGCTTATTTTGGGCAATCTTGGTTGAGTTGTCAAAAGATAACACGAATAACGCACGAATGAATGAATTGTCTCATTGGTAGATTGGTTGCAAGCGCGACTACTAATCGAGAGGTCCCAGGTACAGCTTCCGGGTCGGGTGTTATTGTAGTAATTGGCTCACCCCTATTCGATTGTAGGATATACAATTTAATAGATGGATCGTGAAAGTATATTACACTTCTCTGTCTACTTCTTCGGGGAATATAGGCGCGAAGATAAAGAATATTAATGAAATACTTTTGCACAAAACCTGAATCAATTTAAAGTTATTCATGCAAATCAATTTAAAGTTATTCATTAAGTCATTTGACCTGGTCGAATGGTTAAATCTCATGCTGAAGTCTTTTGTTGTCTTTTGTCTTTTCCTTCGAAAAATTCGGTAACACAGTGGAATACTAAACTTCAAAATGAAAAACAAGATGGACAAGATTTCAACTCATTCAAGCGCTGGTACCTCTTGTTCGGTAATCTAGTTGAGCATTTGCATTTAGCGAAAGCTATACAATGGACGGACAATGGTAGACCTGAATATTAATTGCATGCGGCTATAAATATTGAAAGGAGTGCATTATTTTGTGAAGCTTGGGCCTTGTGTGATCTTATCGGATTTCAATGAAACCCTTATTTGAATTTAAAGGACATATTTGTATAGTAGAAATGTCATCAACCAAGTCTGATTTAAAATAACTAATTCGAAAGAAAATCATATATAAAATGGTGTTTGCCGAGTTCGAGAACCTCAATTACCTATTTCATTTTTGAATATAAAAATGGAAAAAAACATATTTTTAGTGTTTTGATTAATTAACCATGAACTGTAAAATCATACATCTACCTACGTACATATATTTAGATATTAATCTTACTAAACGTACATACTTGTAATAGAATTTCTAATACGTACCTATAAGGTTTTCGTATACCATAAACAACTTTAAAAATGTCTAAATACCTATCTGTTTCAAAGTACGTTTTTGCTACTTGCCTACTTAATTTATACATAACTGTGTATTTAAGCGCAGAACTAACAGTACCTACTTGAATAGATTTACGAAACAAAAGTGAATACAAACGTATTAGAAAGGGAAGTCCGTGAAATGACAACGTCAAATGCACTAAGTACAGTCGCAAGTCGCAACGAAAGAAATTGTAGTCGTTGTTACGTCACGCATTGGAAATCGATTTGCAATGTCTCGAGTTCACAAACATTAAACAGCTGTGTTGCTTCGGGCGGTATCGCCTTTGTTCGTTGCCAGGGACGTACAGTCGGGTACAAGTGGTACAGTCGAGCACTATGTATACAGTATGGTACTGGCAATGTACGGATTTCGTACCAAGTCGACTGAGTAGAGTTCGTTGTTCGTTCGTTCGCTCTTCGGACAGTAGCGAACCGCCGTCGGGGTAGGGAGGTTGTGTCGCCGCTCGTTCGTGCTAGCATAATAATAAAATATAAACGCTCTTAGTGAATATAATTTTTTATTGTGTCGTGCTGCTTGTGATAGTTCAGTACCTTGTGGATTTGCATCTATTTAACAGGTACGTGATTATAATAAACTCTAAATAATTACTTTTACTGCGACTGAAATAATGTTACTTTGTTTACACGTGCCATTGTGGATTTAAATTTAAAATCTGCAGTGTACCACAGTGCTGAATCCTGTTTAATCTTCATAGATAGAATTGCTAAATTAACCTATCAACATGGCTTGACGGTACACGACACATTGGACCAAGATCTAGTATTTCAGATTAACTAAAATTAGTATTACACTTTAAGTTAAACTTAGCAGGGTTTTATTCAAATTGCTATACAAACAAAGCCAGTTTTGGGTTTCGTTACGGGGTTAATGAAAAAACCCACCCGCAGTTAACGCCGCAGTGGCAATTCAATACTTTTGTTCCCAGAGAAAGTACTATAACCTCTGTTTATTCACGTAGAATACGAAAAATTCTTTTACATGGACTTTGTCTTATTGGAATTTTACGATATTAAACATAAAAATTCGATTGAATGTAACTAAATCGGGCTTTGGAGAGTAGTTACTGCTGTATACTTCGTATACATGGAGACAATGATTTATAATATATTGATCAACTTTTTTATACGAATAGTTAAATCTATAAAGGCCTTCAAATTGTCCGTCTGTCTGCTGACGAATGATTTCCCCCACAAAGAACGGAAGCGCCCACCAATTTGTTACAATCAACTATCAAAGGACCGCCCGTTTCGGTGTTACTTTACTGACGTATTTAATATGCCTTCGCTTTAAATTAATCGGCTAAAGTACAGGGAAACCCTTGCTTAGGAACTCGAAATAATCCACAATCCGCCTCACTAGCAATAAGACTATTTAATTTCGGAAACGACTTTATTGCAATTAGGTACTTACCTAGTGTTTGTTCGTCTGACGCATAACATAACAATGAAGATTTCGATTTTTATTGATATTATAATGGGATCGCGTCCAAACTCTACCCTATCATAATATAAAGAAAAAATACGTAACATTTATGTCAGACTCAAATAAAAAAATAATTATAGCTTCAGTTCTAACTAGCTAACTCATAATACAAATATATTATTTGTATACATATACATATGTATATCTACATCTTTTATCAAGCCTTCTGCATCGCTAAATTATCATAAGTCTCTAACAGTTAAAGTTTTGCTAATTTCAAATGTAACGTAAATATAACTATTTAAAATAATCTTCTAATTGAATTTTGAAGTTATCCAATTCACTCTTGTATCCATCGTTCTAAAATGGTATTTATTATCTGTGGAGCATAATTATTATGATGATGATGCTGTAATGTATGTTACAATTGTTTGACATTTTATTATTATTATATGGAATATTTTCAAATTGTTAGCGAGTTTTTGTTCTTTAAAAGCATCTATATTAATTTGTATATTTGAATTGATTCGCTGTACTCTATAAATAAAATACGAAAGCTTTAAAAAATCGTTGAAATACATGTTTTTTTGCATATTATTCTTTTACATTACTTCTGAGGCGATGTTTTAAGTTAGGATATGGTAGAATCCTTTGTCCATGGCACCATTACTGTTTCTGTCGGTAAGCAATAGTTCCCATTGTTCGATTGGAGGGTGTCGTTGGCAAAATCGGGACACGTTCTAATTAAGATATAAAATAAATTTGCTGGTTCCGTAACGAAATAAAAATGTTGAGTTTATTGTCTTTTTTTTGTACCTGAAACAAAATGTTCTTAAAATATTTGTCTGAGGAGCGACAAGTCGGGAAGCCATAATAAAAGGTGGTGTGTCACAACAACTCGTAGTCATAAATTCCAACCACTGAATTTTCCATTTATTTGCTAGAGTTTTTCGTTTATTTCTTTTCGATCCTTATATACCTGACGTGCCTCTTATACATTTATTATTATGTATAATAATAGTTAATATATTGTAATAATATAATACGTGACTTGACTTGCTCGTTGGTCGAGTGATTGCAAGCGCGACTGTCGATCGGGAGGTCCTGGGTTCAAATTCAGGAACTATTGGATTTTTCTTAGATTTTCTAGTGGAAGTTGCTTCCGGTGGCTCGGAGTCTGTGTTTGTGCTCGCTCTATGGCAATAGGGTCACAAACCACATATTCCATTGTGGAACGTAAACGTAACTGGGGAAAACGTGGGAGTGTCTTACACCTCTGCTTACCCCTTGAAGAATTATACATAGGTGTAATGTTACGTTTAATGTAATATTTTACGATTACCATTATTATCTCCATGTGGCTGGCATGTCATGATAGTGTGACCCATATTATAGCTCAGTTGAACTCGATGAGTGATTCATTAAATGAGATGAAACATATTCGCTATACCGCATATTATTTGACTGTATTTCAGAATTCTCGTTTTGAAAAAAAAAATTTAATGGCCTCTTCAATCGCTGTAATTACGTCATCAAAAATATGTCATGTCAAAAACGTTGCAGTAACGTGTTTTTTTACTGCGAAATATACGAGATTTTAATGTAAAAATATTTCTTCTGGAGAATGAAATGGTAAAATTACTTTTGCGTTAGGTCTCGTAAGCACCTCTGCTGCTGCTGTGCTTGCTGTTAAGCAGCAATGTAACATTGCAGTGATCAGTTTTGACAAGCCTTGGAAGTGTTAGAACATGTGACGTTCTAACATAGTCCTTAAGGGCGACACACCGGTCAATAAGCCCTTTGAAAATATAAAATTTCGGTGGTTATTACAGTTGGCTGGAGTTATTATAAATTGTACTACATCTGAATATTTATATATTCCTAATATTAGGTTTTAAGTTTAAATATCACTTGCTATCATCTTAGAAAAAATTTCTAAGGTGTGTGAAGTCTGCCAACCCGCACTTCTGGCCAAGTGCGGTTTGGTAGACTTCAGACTATGCCAGGACGAAGCGAAGTATTGCAACATATACTTCCACTTTAATAGCATATTGAGTTCTATTTCCATTTATTATCGTGGTGACACAGTGATGGTCATGTAGTGAAAATTGAGCCTTAAACATGCGGATGATGATGATAACGATGATGATGAAAATGATAATATTTAAAACAGATAATAGACAGCTAATGTATTTGACACTACCATGATATTATATTTAACACGTTCATTGCGATAAGCACGTTGCACATTTACCAGTCATAAGCATGCGCAGTATCACATTAAATAAATAATAAAACGAAATTATTGAAGTGTGTTAGTATTAAAAATTTAATTGACGGAGATAAATTTATTATCTAAAAAATGGAAAACAGTAGCATCATATCAATAGCACCAAGTTATTGCATGCAATTAATCACTTTTAAAATGTTTTTATCCAAATATAAGTAACCATAAAATAAATAAAAGAAGTGGCTATATTTATGTACAACGTAATGAATAGGTGATTATGTGATAGGTCTATAACTTGTTACCGTTTTACATGACAATGTCAAACTAGGGATAAAAATCGAAAAAAATTATAGACTTAAATTATATCGATATTTTTAGAATATATCGATATAGGTAGAGTTAAAAATATCGATATTTTTGACTATTAGATAATGACTAGTAGCGTATAGGGAAGGAAAAAAAGGTCGTTTGCTCGTTAAATAGAAACCGTAGAAGAAAGAAAAAAAAGTCGTTTGCTCGTTTTCACAGATCCCAAAGAGCAATCTAAACCACAAGATTTATGGCGACTGAAAAATATCGAATTCGATATTTAAAAATAAATATCGAATATCGATGATATCGAAATAAAAATATCGACGATATATATTGATTATTTTTTGCCCATCCCTTTGTTAAACTCAAAAGTTAAAGGCTAAAGCGGTATCACTAAATTCACTAACGGTAACGACGGCGAAGCTATTCTATTTGAACATTGGTTTAGAAATGTTACTGTACCTACCATTTTAATAGTCTGTCAGTTCATTGCTAGAAAGCAGTAAGTAAGAACTAAGGATCCATTTTAGGATGGACATTTGATTGAAAATAAATAGGTTTTACTTACAATTAATTTCACCACGTCGAAACTATTGTTATTACAGAATTTGAATTCAATAGGTTTGTGTCAATGTAAAAATGAAAAACGTCTTTAAAGTGATTAACAATGTGCAGACACATTTGATTACATGGGGTAATCCATTTGACTGTAATGGACGAGATGTAATTGTATGCATTACTGGTAATCCGGGAGTTGCGGACTTTTATATAGAATTTGGCTCAGATTTACATGAACAAACATCTCTACCTGTTTGCATTATAGGTAATTATTTTGTTTTTAATGACATTTGATATACTTATGTACATTTTAAAGAAAATAAATTTTCAATCTTCTTTATGTCAATCATATTAAAATTTACAGGTCAGGCAGGACACGATAAAGTTCCAGATCGAGATCTCAATAAATTAAAAGGCCAAGAAGAGTTGTTTAATCTGAAAGGTCAAGTAGAACATAAATTGGACCTTATAAAAAACCACATAGATAAGAAAAGTCAAGTACATATTATAGAACACTCTATTGGAGCATGGATGATTATAGAGTTAATGAATAAAAATGATTTTTTACAAGAAAAAATCTTGACAACTAATTTATTGTTTCCAACTATACAAAAAATGAGAGAATCCAAAAATGGTCTTTTTTTAAACAACATTGTTAGAAGAGTGCATTCTATCATTCTGTTTTTAGTATATTTATTACAATTATTGCCAGATATTCTATTTAAGTTTTTAGTAAATTGTTATCTTAGATTTCATTCATTTCCATCATATTATTTTACAAGAGTAAAAAAATTTTTGAACCCTGAAGTGGTGGAAAAGGTGCTTTTCTTAGCATATGATGAAATGGATACTGTTATTAAGTTAAATACTAAAGGAATAGACAAGCTGAGTATTCACACCAATGTTATATATAGCAAGAGAGATAACTGGGCGCCTGTGCAATATATGAAGGATTTAAAGGCAGTAAAATCTTCTATTGAAATGAAAGAAGTAGATATTAGCCATGCTTTTGTTCTAAAATCATCAAAAAGAATTGCAGATATGGTACTGGAATACATAAAACCGAAAATGTCATCAGCTGGAGCCTAAATGGATATTATAAAGATTTCAAAGGTGTGTTGGTTCAACAAACACTATTCTGTTTTGCTTTGCACATTGGGACTGGGATAAATTCTATCATGTTATTTATTTAAAGAGGCTCGAGCAGCTTTAATAGGCTTTAGTATATATTTGGTGTGGTCATTGGTGTTTTGTTTGTAGAGGAAATGGGTTATAAACTAAAAGTAATATATATTTACATTTTTTTTTGTACTAGATGACATAAAAAATGTTGGTGATTAAATTCCTGATTTTTTGACATCATTTAATATTCTATGACATAAAAAAATTTTACTGAATTTATTGTTTGTTTTCTCCCAATGAACATACTCTTTCTATTTCTTTTATTCATATTACAATATTGATTAAGGAATGGTTTCCCATAAACCTAAATCTTGCCTGGGTTTTTACCTTTATATAATGAATCCAGATGATGTATATAAAAATGTTAAATATAACAATATTAAAAACAAAATTGGTGGACTATGGAAATTAGGATAACAATGTGAGCACAGAGCAAACAGGAGTACATGCAAGTTCATTAATGAATAGGCAGTTTACATCTATTCTGCATAATCTTAGCATGCTTTCATGTAAATAAATTAAAGACTTATCCTGCTAAATAAAAGTAAAATATTAAAGAGAGAGAGAAAGAAAGAAAATTTCTTAAATAATAATAAAACTTATTTTTAAAAAAATATTTTTTTTAATGTACCCATTTGAGATGTATTTTAGTACTAATGAAATTTTAAATGAACAAAAACCATCGCATGTGGGAACATGGAAATAGGGATATTGTACTTTTATGTGTATAATAAATGTTTCAACTTTGTGCAATTATCCTCTGTTCTATGTAGTTATCCTCTGACGATATTATTTAGGCCTACCTTTGATGTTTAATATCTTTTAAAATCGTAATTGAGTTTAAAATTTAAAACGTATTTATGACAAAATTTATAAGGCTCTTTGCACCCCGTTATTGAAGTTTACTTTTTGTTCAACATAAGAACAATCTTTCCTGATATAACATATTCCTCACACTTTATGGCACAGTAACCAGTTTTTTTCTTTTTCAACATTGCTGTTTTAACTATTTTCTCAGTTTCCTTAGTTTTTAATGCAATCTATTTTCATCTTCAGGAATCCTTTACTGTAACCTTATATTATCTTTCATGACTTCATCAGCGTCATTTAGAAATATATCGCGATTTTATGGCAATCTAAAGTAAGGAGTTTTTATTTAATAAAAGCCGTCCGTCCACTTTATTTTTATTAAGTAGCAACAACCTCCATCCTACTGTAGAACGTATACGAACAAATTCAGGTTGCTGCAAGAGTTAATAAACTAAAAGAAACATTTATTTGGCGGTAAAAGATTTCGCGAAAGGTTTAATTAGGAAATGATTGCGATTTTCCGAGTGACTTGGTATATTTGTTGCGTCGTCTAACACAAAACAAAGCAATAAAAAAATTAAAACAATATTGAATGAAGTATCAGTAAGGTTGACGGTATTCGTGTTTGTTTTAACATTACTACATTATTTTGAATTTATGAACTGCTGTAACATATGGGAATCGATTAAACAAAGAAATGAGAGGAAACCGCAGCTGACGTAGAGCAAAGTTTAATTTTGACTGTGTCCATCTTGAGAGTTCTTTTTAATGTTAGTTAAACATAGTTATATGTGACAAACAAAGATAGCTTCGTTGCAGTATTTCTGGAAAAAATAAATAATTTCATTATTCCGTTTATATTCACATTTATTAGTTTTTTTGTGACTCGTCTTAAGTATTACTTCGACATCAAATATAAATTTTGAATTAATGTGTAAACTAATTTAATTATTTTATATTATTTCCATTTTTTATATCATAATAGAATTGATTTAAGAATATTGCCATTTGACATAGAATAAAAACTCAACAGTATTTTTGAAATTAAGATTCCATTGAACATCTTTTTTGTCATCAGTTCTTTTAATTTGTGATCCAGAACTAGTCAGATGGCAAAATCATATTCAATTGGAGCACCACGACCAAAATCTATGTACAATTTTTATTTACTGCACTAAATTGTGGCGCCAAAACAAATACCAATAATAAGAACAAGTTCTTATTGTTTGGAAAATAAATATAGGTAACGCATGATTTTTGTTCACATTTTTTAAAAATTGCTACATATTACACCAAATTTCGTAGGTATGTCAAGGACTAACATATCCTATGTACACCAGTGTATATGAAAAGTGACAGATAAAATAAAAAAAGTTTAATATATAAAATGATTTATAATTTTTTGCTGGAAGTAAACACTATTTGAGTAGGTATACTATGGCTATTGCTAGTGTAAATCAGTAACAGGTGCGAGTGTTCCAAGTAGAAAAACAGATCAGTTATGGTAAGTTAAGCAGATGATATGACATTTTTATAATTATGTTGTGTTAACACTATATTCCATTTTTCATTTTCATTTCTTTCAAGGAGCAGAATTTCGAAAATGTATTTAAAAATTAGTTCTTATATATAGATCATATTAACTATCAGTAATTTTGTATCAATAACAATATATGGAATACATCAATACAGCAATAAAGAACTCGATTGTTTATGCAAATATTAATTTTCAGACACCGCCATAAGGTACCCTTACATTATGGTAACAGATTTATCTTCTAAGATCATAATAAAATAATATTATCTATTAACAATACATGTTTAGAATAAGAAAATGTGAATAGAAATTTGGAAATTAATCTTCGTAAAATTTATATCATCGCAAGTGTGCGTTCAATAAGAATAAAATGGTGTATAACGTAACATAGGAACCAACAAGATATAATTCTCATTATGTTACAGGAATATATGGTCACCTTAAGTATTTTACAGCTAAAATTAAGATAGTCTATAATATATTTTATTTAAAATGCAATCATCGATACACATCCTCTTCCATATTAACGCACAACCTCCATATTTCAGAGATAAAGTACTTACAATATCATAAAAAACATTCACATTATCATACTGTGACATACAAACTTTTTAATAATAAATCGAATATTATACACTTATAATTTTGAAATCTTACAACTAAAGGGATACAAAAATTCGCTCTAATAATACTCATACATAGAAAGAGGACAACAGCATATCGCACACAACACCCATGATTGTCGCCACATGCGAAAAACGACGTGCCTCGAGCCCTAGCCGCCGCCCGTTCAGCACGTGGTCTCCAGCAGGGGATCCGCAACTTTCTTCACGGTATCGATTTCCAACGACGTACAGACAACTTTCTGCGACGCGGACTTGCTGAGTCGGCGCGGCCGCTCCTCGTCGTCCGAGTGCGCGCGGACCGGCGGGTACGGCAGCAAGCGCCGCGGCGACGGACGTGCCGGCCGCGGCGAGCGCGGCGAATGCCCCTCGCACGTGCATTGCATGCCTACCGTACTGCGCGACTTCGCCCGTGTCGCGGACTCCGTGGGACTCCTCGGTCTCCAACATTCGCAACTGGAGTTGCCGCAAGAATCACACACTACTGCGGACTTTCGTTCCAGTTTGCCGCGGCGGTAGCTCCTCGGTTCTGTGTCGGTGACGTCGTCTCTCGAGGACGACTTATCGATCGCAGAACGAAGGGAGTTCATCACCCACGGGTCGCCTGCGCGCGGAGAATCGAGTGATATCCGTGGCATAGGTAGCCTTCGTCGAGACGGAAATTCGAGGTCCGCCTCGCTCCTCTTCCTCCAGGGGTCGCCGTGCACGGTGAGGGCGGAGGCGCGCGCGTGCAAGGCGGCGTCGGGCGAGGAGCGCTCGCTGCGGACAGCGCGTGGCGGCGCAGGGCTGGCGAGGCGCGCGGGCGAGGGCGCGGGGGACGGCGCGAGCGACAGCGCGGGAGAGGGCGCCGCCGAGGCGCGCGGTCGTTCCGAGTGAGACCGTGCACGCGGCGTCAGAGAACGGCTTGATGGTGTAACATCGCTCAAAGATCTGAGATGGATCCTGCGACGCACTCCGACAGGCGAGTCGGCGTCGGTCACGTTGATGCTTATGTTATGTGTAACGGGCTTGGGACTTCGCGAGTCGTTGGACCCGATTTCGTTATTGTCTACATTTTTATCATAATTGTGCAGGCTCGATGAGCCGTTGAGGTTCGCATTATTTTTGGTGGGGCCGGCCCGGCTGGGCCCGGCCCCCGCTTGCTAGAGCAACTTTTCCGTTGCCGAACTCGAAGTACCGGAACTCAATGTCGAAGCAGGATTTTGTTCTTCACCTAAAATAAGACTAAACCTAATTATATGCGCTAATAATCTCAGATATGTAAGCATTATTGTATAATGCGATATATAATGTTTCCAAAGCTTGAGGAATTTGGTTCTATATTTTTAATTTAATTTTTATTTCAAATGTTTTTCGACTCAATACCCGTATCGCAATGCATGACAATTTTTTTAGATAGCTATCAGAAAAAGTATCAGATCCTGTAATCCTCATAGTTATGATAAGCTTCACATTAGCAAGTTCTGAAATCCAACACGCTACAGTGGTATAATCATGTTTAGGAAGAGATGACTACATCTGAACCACATCTAATAAGTAGCCTGGATATAAAATTAATACGAATAATTTGAAAAGTACATCGTTTCTTGTGCTTTAACAAGTTTTGCAGTGGCTTGTTCCAATAACGACTTAATAACGCCAGTAATGAGAAATTTACCAAGCCGTAAGTTATCAAGCCATAAAAAGTAAAAATTCTAATTCATATATCATTCTAAAAAATTACTTTGACTAAAATTAATTAAATTTGATTGCCTCGTTGGTCGTGTTGGTTGCAAGCGCGACTGCTCATCGGGAGGTCCCGGGTTCGATTCCCGGATCGAACACTACAAACATTTCTAATTTAGATTTTCTAGTAGTGGTTCGGAGTCAGGATATGTGCCCTATGCATGGCAATAGGCTCACCACCTATTTCATAATGGGACGTAAACGTAACCGGTGAAACGTGGGAGGGTTCTGCATTATTCTGCCTATCCCTTCGGGGATTACAGACGTGAAGTTACGTTATTCTAAAAAATTAGCTTTTGGAAATCATTGAATTTCAATAAATTCGTTGGGACCAATCTAATTGTTCAATATGGTGGATTTATTTGTAATTATAAAATTCCTTATTAGGCAGCGAATTACTCATATGAAGTATGTTGAGATTACCTTCTTGAAAAAATAAAACAAATCGGAACCTTGTTTCTGAACGGAAACCTTTCTAATGACCTATGTTTGACACGTAAAGCAATTTCCACCCATTATAAAAGACAAACAAAAAACAATTCATGTTTTGATTACGTTTTGTCTAAGCAGGCATGTTTAAATGGAGATTTAAATTACGGTTTTATTTTAATCATCGATCAATCCTTTTATCACTCCACTGTTGCTCCACTTCAGATTCTCAGAATGAAAAATATTAAAGCCAGCATGTGTCATGCTGGTCAAGTAAAGGTTGGCAAACTTCGTATACTTTAGGGAACATTGTGAAGATTTCTGAGGTCGTACAACAAGTGATAATCAATTCTTAAAACACAATTTTTTGTAAAAAGGTGCACACCAAGATTTGAAAACCAGACTTATAGAGTGAGAGGCTGAATTCTGAACCACTAGGTCATCACTGAATCATTTTTATTTTATGATATCATATACCGTGTTTACCTTGAGCTACTTGGCCAGTGGCCGGCAGTCTTTGTCAGTTGAGCAGTTCCACCGAAACAAAACGCTTCAGTCTTTCTAAGTATTGGTTGAAGAGTTCCACGTCGTTGTGGCCGGCACCCTGGAAAGATAAATGTTTTAACGAAGAAATTTTTAAACAAAATGTCAACTGAAAAATAACATTCACAACATCGCCAAACATAGAACCCCGTGAACGTAATCATTATATTATTGTGGCATAATAGGAAACTAGCGTTTGATAATAAGCTCACTGATGCATAAACAGAGCGAGTTGTAGATACATTACCCGAGTAATTCATGTGTGCGTGAAGTTAAAAGAAATCATGTTATACTGCCAATGCGTGGGCGTGATGCGTTGATAATGAATTCGAGTATTCAAACATCATTCATTTTACTACGATTTGATTCAATATGGAGGCACATCATTTACATATTTTATACATATGTATATACATATTCATTGCTTAACCGATTCTAGAAAACCACGCATGCTACTGTTACGCACTTACGCACCAACGTGGCTGTGAAGTAGTGAAAGGGAGAATTATATGTTTGAATCCAATTTAAATTCAAATTCAATTCCAAATATTCGGTTTCTAAACGAATAACGCAGACTATAATGAAAAAACACAAATGACATATTTTTTCCGTTATAGAGTTTAAACATCTATTGTTAATAACGAAATTAAAAGGCCACATCCATACACAACAAAATACCGGTATTTAATTGGCAAGTCAAACTGTTTCAAAATTGGTTAACCTTACCACAACTGCAAGTCCCTTCACCACCGACATGAGATAGTGGATCTCTCCCCATCTTCACCATAAACCCATGCAGATGATAGCGAAGGTGTAAAATAAAAAGCAATATACCAATAATTATTTACACTGTCCATTGCAAAACACTATCCTTATCAAGCCACTTATAACAGTAGGTAATTGCAGTCGTTAATTGGAAAAAAAATTATTACTTTACCCTTTTGGTAATATACTGGTTCACAGTTGAAAAAAATCTATATTTCTCGATCAATATTATATAACCTTTTACACGTACTTGTTAACCATTTTCAATATTTTAAAATTAAACAACCACACCCATTTTTTATGAGAAACTGTTCATCCATACACTTACTAGTGATATAATGTATTGATCAGAAAATTAGAATTTTATTCCGGTAACATCACGCCTGTAATCACCCATAGGAGTGTAGTACGTTTCACCAGTTACATTTGTATCTCTTGGAATAGATGGTGAGCATATTGTCATACATCGGGTACAAATCCAGACTCCGAGTCACTACTAGAAATTCTAAATAACAAAAATCCAATAGTATCTGACCCGGATTTGAACCCAGGAATATGTAAAATATGTAATAAACGGTACTCGCGAAAGGGACGTATGACTAGCATGTTGTGAAACCAATGCATCCAGAGGAGTTTGGTTTATTCGAAAGCGCGAATAATGATAACTTATAGAAAAAAAGAAAAGATGTTGCAGGTATGTTATGTGTATGTTTATTATCGAATACAAAATTTTGTTTTATTAAACTTAGCTACGAGTTGGATGCGATAAATATTAATAATACCAACTTTTTCATTGACTGAGATGCATTTTTTATTATTTTATGTTTTTCAAATAATTTTATTAAAACGAGTTAAATACTTTTTAAGAAAACGAACAATCAAATAGCTTGTAGGTTTATTTATTATGAAGTCTTTGTTGTTCAAATAGTAATCAATTGTTTCAATGTTTTTAAAACATGTTGGGTTTTTTTAGATTAAATTGTAATACCGTTATAATTTTATCAATTTAATAACGACTAGCGGACGCGGCAGACGTCCGCGTCGTCCTGCCCGGATAAGCAGTGTTACATTCAATATTTTATTTTAAAATGATTTCTGTGTAGCTTTAACCGTTAAGGTTGCACACGCGACGGAAGCTTAAAAAATGGAGTAACTTCTCCCGTTTTCCCAACATTTCCCTTCACTGCTC
>DWDT01001366.1:0-16136 GCA_018245595.1 Microceris scylla | reverse complement strand
TAGGTTCTAATGTCAAACACTACGCTTATATAAATATTTACTCTGTGCTACTTTTTGACAATATGTATGTACATTGACGTTTAGTGTCTGACGTGGAACGTAAATAATAAATGGTTTATTTAATTCAGGTTAGGGTTTTTGTAATACATATTACACATACATTTTAGCATTCTGCACTCCTTCTCTATATAAACTATAAGTGTGCTGAATTTCATACTCCTCGGTCCGCGCAATTTTCATAAAAAGGGGTACAAAATTTTTCCTTCGCGTATACAGAGGGGTGTAAGAGGTTCCAACCACCATCTCAGGAACCCAGGTCAACCTGACCTACACTTGGTGCATCCCGCTATAACAGAAGTGGCTCTGACCTGCAGCCTAAATAGGCACGGCTAAATACCTCGGCCGCCGACGGGTAGCAGCGTCGGCGGTGCGAAAATCTGTGCTCTCCGATCTCCGACCTATATGCCCAGCATGTAGATTACCGGCATAAACCCCCTTTTGGGGGAGGCCTCTGTCCAGCAATGGACTGAGATAGGCTGATGATGATGTAGATGATGATTAATATACAGATGTCATAGTTTGCCAATGGAATATTCAGTATCCTGTCATAGTGTATATATTTCAAATTGACTATAATTTCATAGTGTATGGATTGTCTTAGTGTATTGCCTATTATGTCACAATGTATGGATGAAATATTGCATTTTATGTCATAGTGTATGAATGGAATATTTACTATCATATCACAGTGTATGAGTGGAATATTTACTATCTTACCATAATGAAATATTTACAATTATGTAGTTGTAAGCGCACGTGATCGGTTATCAATGCAGCTGGCTAACTTTTTGTTAGGAAACGTAAATAGAACTAAGCCATCCGTCGATGAATCGATTCCTTCCCGCTGTGTGTGTGCCAGTGTATGACATTGGCATTCAGTTGAAGCGTTCGAACACCTCGGTACGTAACTGGGTTGCAAGGCCACCAGCTCGCTTCAATACAATCATCGTAATCCAGCAGACCGAGCGTCCAACACACGTTTGTGTTTAACAGGAAATTCGTTCTCCGGTCGGTGTTGCGAAATTTGTGCTCGTTAATTGAACTGAGTCGTTATGTTTCCTTGAATTATTCAATCGTGTGATGGACGAAATTCATTTGCATTTGCAATGCACTGTGCCATCATTGAAATTTTATAGCATATAGGTTGTTTCTATATGCTTTGAATAAGTACAAGAAAAATCAACAGGTTGTTTATGGGTGCAGATATCTTGGCATTAGGTACTCTCTGCCTACCCCGGCCGTGATGTACTTAATAATAAAATCCCTGTCAATATCTCATTAACGTTGACTTATGTTTTGATGCGTTAGGATAACTTAACGGAACTGATAAGTCATAGCAGAGTATGACTTGTTTGAGTGTAGTAGATATGTTCGACTTAACTGTACAGTGTTCATCAAATTCTTAAGTATTCCGTATGGCATGTAATGAATATGATTGTGTCGTTAACTAAAGCCTTCTTTAGATCCTTCATGGTGGTTCTATCGGGGTATATGTACGTGTTAACCATGTTGGCTTAGTGGTTTCATTTAAATTCATTTTCAAGTGAGTAGTAAGAAAAATTCTTCAGCTGACTCCTGCAGCGGGGTCTCTTGCAAAATCTTGGAGTTTATTTCCACTATGGTCTTTCATGATGGAAAATTTGTGTTGCCCATTTTAACCACAGTTAAAGGTTCTGACTAGGTTTAGCGATTGGCACCTACTAGTAATAATAGCGTCCAACTCCTGAGCATGCCAACCGAACCACAGAAATGCTAGTCATAATTTGCCAATAACGGTCACCTATTCAAATGCTGACCGCGTTCAGCGTCGCTTCCACCTTGCTATAACTGCATGACTGTAACTGCAGAGATTGGCTCGGACACTTCCGTAATTACATAGGATGATAAATGGGTTACAATAATATCAATGATCCTGCACTATACTATGAATCATCATGATGACCCCTGTAGAGTCATTTGTTACTGATAACGTTTTTACGATCATGCTAGTTTTATTGCAGTATGATGTATATATGTATGCGTGAGTGTGTGTGTGTGTTTGTGTGCTAATTATCGACGGCGCTCGCGACCGCTGTTGACTACCAACTCTAGGTTCAATGACACAATTAATGTCTGTGCCAAAATGTGACATCACTTTATATCATAACTAGTCCTTCGTTCTGTATAGAGAAACTATTCATAAGCAAACATGACTATATACCAACCCCCCCCCCCCCCATTCTGAACTCCAGTCTTTGACACTTCATCGCGCTTACTCATGTTTCACTAACGTCGTTTGCCTTTTATCGATACGACATTTAAATTTTGTTCAAATAGGTCTAGGTCGAAATGAAATTCGATACGTATGTATCGAAATATATTTTGAACAACTTCGTCGTCGACACTAATATACGCATCTATAATGTCGCGAGTCGAAAATGAGTGGCGGTTTATCACGTCCGTCGATATGTAGTGCGTATTCAATGACAATTAGCCAAGGTAAGTCAGCGGGGGTACATGTGTCGGCAGCCGCGCGGCCTGCGCCACGCATACTGATGATGCGCCGAACGTTCCGCGGGCACATTCCACCGCTGGCGCCGCTTGCTCGCCGGGCTATGGTTACCGCGCGGTTCTCGAGTTACCCGACGGTTGTCGGTAGGCTTAGGGTTAGCGCACATTCGCACCGGCAGTGTGTGATCGCTTTCACTATAATTATATGTATGTGCGTGTGTGTCTGTATATAAACATAAATATTTCCCATATATGTGCATATAATATACATACATATACTAGAATGTACTACTCACAAGTTTCACCTGTTATGTTGTAGTATAATTGTTCCATGGGGAATAGGCAGTGAGGTATATTTTTATTTTTGTCGTTATTATTTGCGAAGTAGAACAATTCGATATTTGGTGGTGTAAAAATGACTTTTCAAGCGTCACGTCACCGTGAACATCGGGCAGCGCGTCTAACGAGTCATGAAATACGCTGTATCTATTGTTATCGTCTTGGACTTTACGTCTACAGAACTCAACGCTGCTCCTCATTGTCAACGCTCGTGGGGAAGGACGTACGGTTTATTATCATTGGATATGGTTTGTTTTTTGACGCGAACACAAATATAACGATCGATTTATGTTGCAGTGTTGCCATATGTTGGCATGTAAACAATACGTTTTTTTCTTATGTTCGAATTTCTTGTAACTTTCAGTTGATCAAACTCATGATTAATACTCTTTTTAGTGGACAAAGCCAGTATTATAGTTTCTAGCATTTTAAATATAAATTATGAACGATGAATGTGAAATTAGCACGGCAGGTCTGTAAGGGTAGAGATAGTTGGCACTCCGTTCTCTTTACCTAACCCGTAAGAGATCCAGCACAAAAATATATATGTATATATAAACATGTGTATTATGACTTAGACGGCACACATTACACTTACCTATATTAAAATGACACGTCAGCAATAAATGCCTTGAATGATATTGCATTTTTAAACTTACATACGTGCAAGTTACCGGTTACCTTTAGTACACTAGTAAAACTAGAATATTAATAACATCAGCCGTGCTGTTGCACTAGAACGAAACGGCTCCGTAGTCTTTATCGTCGTGGTAATGTGCGCGCTTGTCACCGATCCAGTTCTCCCACGTCCAGTCGGAGACTGCACTCTCGCAGGCGGTGTTGCCACAGACAGGCGTTGGGTTAACGAACTGTGCAGTTGCTATTTAACGCGGGCAACACTTTGGTATTGGTAACACCTCTTTTGTGGATGTCTATAGGTGATGGTGACCACTTACCGTCAGTTGACTCGTCTGCTGATCCGTCATGCCCATTAATATAAAAAAAATGCAATATTCCAAATGCAATATCCCAAAACCAAATGTTCTTCATCACACACAAACATAATTTTACAGGACTCTCGTTATTGAAATGATAGAATTTATCTCAACTTGACGTTCTCCCGCTTGGACGAAATTAAACCGCGCAACGGGCGCGCTCATCTCAACAGTTACCGAACGACGGGTTGGAGTAAAAGGCCAAGTCATGAGACACCGCAGTCGTCTCCATTAGTTTGATACACGCCCGACACACACTCATTGTTGAATGAGAACCCGTTCGGCCGTTATAGTACTACAACGGTACATATGAATGTAGACAGTGACGAATGTGGAAGAATCACGGCGGGTCTGTTGTAATAAATGATATTGAGGTCTCGGTACTCTCTCTGCTTACTCTGTAAGGGACCTGGCGCGACATGGCGTGACGAATGTAGAAGAATCGCTGCAGGTGTACAACATATAAGGCTGTCGATACGCTCTCTGCCTACTCCGTAAGGAACCCGGCGTGTTGACATATTAATAATAACATTGTATATTTATGTTGTATATTATATGTCTTTAGTCCTCAGCACTAACCTACATATTTGCAATGTGTAACTCTAACTCTCGGTTGCGACCCTTCTTGCCACCTGCTTCACATCTCGATCACCTTACATAAGTTCATAAGGCACGTTTCAAAAATCAAAATGACAAATTTCGTGCATACAACAAGTGCACGATGTATGTAAAAAATAATGATAAAAAAACATTAGGACATCTGTACCCAAGTTTATTTATATATTATATTGTTTTAATATCATACTAATAAACATTATGTATCCTTGAACGCGATTATAAGCTTATGGAGTGTGTGTCTCAGTTAGTAAACGTGCAAACAGACACGCACACACAGCCATTCACGCACGCACACATACTCGTACATCCTACAGTAGTAAACACACTACCGTCTTAAAATAGCCTAAGTGCGATTGACTTGAATATGACTTCGCTCGCCGCAGTCCCATCTCTAGACCGCATATATACAGGACTCTATGGAAGCTTACATTACGTTCCTGGCTGTTTTGTATCAATCAATCATATTTTATTATCCGCTAATCTGTTCGCATATATGCGACTCGTATACATTATATGTACACGAGTTGCATTGAGAGTGAAGCTGTTGTATGCCTTTAATATTATTCATTTGTATGGAGTTATTCGTCATCATCATTTTAAACGATTTTATCGTTCAATTATTGGGCCATGGCTCTCCCTATCAGTGTTTGTTTAATGTCTACTTATTTTTAAGAAACAAATAATATCTATAAACATCGAAACGTTACATAAATGAATGTTACAAAAGTCACCAAAGTTTCAACTAAAAATATATAGCTAAGGCCATATAAGGTTATGACGTGAGTATTATTGATACAATCAGAAATATAATTCCAACGTTCACAATTGGACTTATGACGTAACGCACAATATACACAATACCATTCAATATTTATTGATTTATAATACTACCCAGTGGAAAAGTTAATTACCAATGATCTGTGACTCATACAACAACAGCCGTTGTTCTCTTCAGCTGTTGCATGCTCTGTACTAACATTCGTCGAATATTCGCCGGTAATTGTGTATAATTACATAAGATTAAAGGCGTACCAAATATTCCATTCACATGGGAGTTTCGTCTCGTTACAACATCATCGCTCCGCTCATGTCGCTATACATACATACATACGTACGTACGTTCAATTAATGTTATTAGTTTCGACATCACCACTAAATGCAAAGCGTTCGCTAGTGAAATGTTTTGTATGTTTCGTTATTATTGTTATATGATCGCGCGAGGTCCCTTACGGGGTATGCAGAGAATACCGAATGTTAAATTTCCCTATTCTGACAAACCCCATATGCGTTTTCTATATTGTATTTTCGAACTCCTAAACACAACAGTGCTCAACTTCTCTGGTCAAAAGAGGTCAATCTTGTTCTCCCACTTCTACGCATCTGTATTGTCTGATTTAGCATTGTATATTTATATACGATACATTAATTAAACACACAATAACATATAACGGATCATATGAAATAAAGTCTTACGATAACCGCATGCCATCACGCGCTGATTAAAAACCAATATCAGTTTAAAACAACAGACGACCCGTTCATAGAATGTCGGTTGAATGTTTCTGACCTATGAGATTATTATATAAGTTCTTACTGTGTGTTAGCGCGACCGCCAATCGGGGTTTTGGAAGCTGGGTTCAAATCCCGGGCCGGGTACTATTAGATTTTCCTAATTTAGAATTTCTAGTAGTGACTCGGAGTCTGGATGTGTGCCCCGTGTAACGCAATAGATAATAAAAAAATATATGTCCAATCTAAGATGACAATATGACAACGACTTTTAAAATTATTCAATTGACCGGCCATTGTGAAAAATGCCAGTCACCTATTGGGCGGAATAATAAGAAAGGTTTTATTGAAATATTTTAATATATCAATAACGTAATAGATGAAACGTGGGAGTCCTATACTCCTCCGTCTACCCGTTCAGGCGTGATGTTATGTATTCATATTAATATATCAAACAACATTACTTATGGATACTTCTCGGTCGATTGTTCGAACTCTATTAAATGCTGTACAAGTATTTATACGATTAGTTCAAGCTACTTTATACATATATTTACAAAACAAAAGAATTCGGATGTGTTCTATATATAAACAAAACAGGGCGCTATTTTTGTTCATTAGTAGTTATATGTAACTCTGTTTATAAAACTCTCTTCAACTGTTTATGATATCACACAATAAGAACATGAGGAAATATCGCTAGGTTATCACCATTTATTATGTTTAGTGATGTTAATTGAATGATAATCAAGACCATTGTTTATAAACACTTTATATATACATCATAAACATTATTCATAATATTACACATAATTACATGTTTTTGATATGTTTGTTGATAAACATTCTAATTATATACGAGATATTTATATATGTACATATATGTATATGAGACCTATTGCTTATGATAATATACATATAATATAAAATCGTGAAACGTAGGAGTATTGCACTACGCTGTCCACAGCGTCAGGGCGTGATGTTATGGGTTGTTATATTTCCATCATTGTTTTATGTTCCAAATTCAAATCAAATAAAAATAATTAATTAATCCGTCTATTTGTGAAGTAGGGGTAAGGGTAACGAAACCACATGTATTGAAAATAGAAAGAACCTCTTTGCTATACCGAAATTGCATACAAATGAACTCGGATGTACAGTGTGTATTATAGAGTTGTGAACTCGCGAGGTGTACAGCAAGGGAGTGCGGAGGTTAATAAGTGTCGTTGCACCGTACACCTCTGCGCGGAGTCAAGGGCGGCTCCTCGCTGTTGGGGCGTCGCATGCGCATCTTTGCACGCAATCAGTTCCCGCGACGCAATCATAATCCAATTGTGGGAACTGCGACAGCCAAGAGCCTTTTAGGTTCACGTTTCACCTCCAACTGACTTTTTATTTATTGGTGTATTGTAATTAGTGTATGGTTGAAAGGTTTTGTATGTTTAATGTATGACACTGCTAATGCCCTGGCCGCTGATGGGTAGTATAGAAGGTTGTGCGAGATGTTTTTCTGTACGATCCCTAGCCCGCTTGCCCAGCGTGAGGATTATGGGCAAAACCCTTAAGGGGGAAGTCTTAGAAATTGTAGTGCACGGAGACAGGCTGATGGCTACGATGGTTTAATATAAATCATTCAACATTCAGCGTCGTTGGTTTTTGCACAATCAATCGCTGGATTTTTCGCTTGAAATTTGCCCAAATTTTCCTGAGCGCTCGTTAAACCAGCGTTTGCATTATAGACATCAATTGTTACAGGTCATCAAAAAGGCGCTGGAAGGCTTAAAACTGTTTTCGACCCGCAGTGATTGTAATTCAATTATACACAGATTAATTGTTTTTAGGGAGAAGTAGTGAAATATTTCTTTAATATCGAGATGAAAGAAGTTTGGCAGAGCCATAGAGGGCAGTAATAATCCTTAGTCTCTGCTTACCTTTCTATAAAATATCTATGTTGACGTGGATTCCCTTATTAATTTGTCGATCGCATTCTGTTTGGCACATCGTCTCTCTGGCCACCGGTTTATTTTTAATTTTACGAGTTCCAGAGGAGGCTGTAAAATTGATTATTGATGTGTCGTTGAACTTTGTAATATGGAGTTGCGTCGAAAGCGATATTGTATACCTACGTGTGTGTTACATAAGTATTTAACATAAAATATACCATAAATATACCATACCATACTTTAAATATACCATTAAGTATTTAGATACGACAATTTGTGGGACAATCAAAGATTACACAACAATTGTTACATAATTTTTTAACATAATTATACACTATTAATAATAGATATTTGAAGGTTCATACAAGATGTGTATCAAGAAATATTATTATTATTATTATATTATCACGCCGGATCGTGTACGGGACAGGCATACAACATCGAGGGCCAAGTATCTCTATACTTTCCGACTTCACATGATTCTACACTCAGCATCTCTTCATACACGAAAGTCGGGTTGAGAGACTTCTCATTCTCATCCACCAGTAACAAAATACAATTGTTTATAACTCATACCTACGCATATGTATAATAGGTCACTGAATAAGTTGTAAAATAAGCCGTGGGTTATCAGCATGAGCGCAGCGGGCAGCTTCCCGCTGATGGTCCGCTATCACTGTCCACTTCCGCCGCGATGCGTCCACACGTTGCATTTATTAATAGACTTTTTTTTTGTCCACAGGATCAATATGATAACTTAGCCGCCCATACCCACAAAGGAATCGAGTTCTTAGACAAATATGGCAACTTCGTCAAGGAGAGGTGCGCTATAGAATTGGAATATGCAGGAAAACTCAGGTCAGGATACATGTTCAGATCTTCTTTGATTATGTTCTACTAAGGTGTTAACTATGATAAAATGTGGCAGATGCCTTCGTGCAGTCGATTGCAGATGCAGTGCAGATTGGTTATTACTCGTTTCTTATTTTATTTATATATTAACAGATTAATGACAAAGAAATATATACTTGGCTATCATCCGCATCTCGCAAAAACTTCTATAAGCAGGACAAAAATTACATATATAATGTACAAGGTCTTATTTTTTATACTTACTCAACCGCTAAGTACGTAGTAGGATGCTTTGCTATATATAAAATAAAATAATAATCGACACATTATAATTCCACTGTTGGAATATGGGTCTCCTTTCACATTGGGAGGGTTAAGGCCAAAGTTTGGCACGCTGGTCATTTGCAAATAATAGGCAAACAATAATAATATGAAACCTTACAAAATAGTCTTCGAATAGTCTGCGGTTATAAATTGTGATGATTTCCAACAACTTCAATCCCATGGGTTGGAAAAGGAAAATTTGGGAACACGAATGTCATGGGCTACAATGAAATTAATGTCACTTGGTTTTTTAATGTCTTGGAACATCTCCACACGTAACCACGTGATCCCAAACTTGACAGAGCAAATGTCATGGTAAACAGAAGGTAATAACGTACATAATGTATATATTTCAATGTACATAACATCTAAATATGTATGTACGTCATCATAAGCCTACTCCATTCACTAGTGGACATAGGCCTTTCCAGTAGCACGTCACTGAGCTTCAGCTTTGCGCATCCAACCACTGCCAGCCACTTTGCGTATATAGTCACTCCACCTAGCTGGAGGGCGTCGTATATGTAGGTATGTGCATAGATATACTTTTTAGTTTACATATACATTATATTCAGACATCCTATACTAAAAAACACTTGTGCTTATCCCCCAAATATTTGTCATGCCTTGGGAATGGAATCCCCCGCTTCATCGCCCCCAGCTCAGGTCACTTAACTAATCGTGCCAACGAGCGAGATTTTGCAAAATTTAGACATTTTGTCTTGTAACGGTCCATGCAAGTGTCCATTTAATTAATTAAAGTTCAGTTAAAAGCTTAAGAGCGATTTTTATAAATGTCAATATTTTCGGTTTCCCAATGATACGATTGTACTGGACGGAGAACAATCCAAAGGATTGTACAAAAACGACTGTAATTTGTTCTAAGTTCGTTTAACAGTAGCGTGTCGTTAAAGTTCTTTTAATAGATTCACTATTTTTATATACTTATAGTATTACATAATTAAGCGTTGTTATGTTCTCAAAGTGTCATAAATAGTACAATGAGCGTTGTTTATCAATGAAAGTAAATGTTAATTTAATTGATTTTTTTTCATCGTACAATTATTCGATACAGTAGTATATAGAGTCGTATATAGAGTCGTAATAACGACGCCATATTTGTATGTAACCATGGTATTATATAATTAATGAGACTTATTATGTTGTCACAGCGGATAATAAGTGGTACCATGAGCTTAGTTAATGCACGAAAGTAAATTTTAATTGAATCGATTTTTTTCTCGATACTTTCAAATTATATAATTTGATTATGCGGAGTGAACAACCAATTGGTATCCAAATCCGACCAAATCTCCACCAGCCGATGTCAACTCGTGTCACTTGTTGCCGCGTGTCGAGCTGTATGTCCACTTTCACTATACAATATGTTAGCTGGTTGTCAACGAAAATATATATATGCAACTTGATACTCTTATATAATATTAATTATGTCATTAATTATGTATGCGTGTATCGTGCCCGTGCGTCAGTGATAGCGCTTTCGTCGGCGCTCGCCTTGCGCATATCAATTGACTCTACACAGCTCTATCGTTTTGTTGCAGGAGGCTCGTTAAGAACTATCAACCCAAAAGGAAAGAAGAGGATGAATACCAGTAAGTGTTTGTATGAAATTTATTGTCGTAGGTTATGCTGTTCAAGATTTGAATGAAAAGGCGCTTTCTAGCCAATCTAGACATTTCGCTTACCATTAGGTGAGGTGGTAGTCAAAAGCGAGTTTATGGCTATTAAAAAGTTGGTTTTTTTTTTACTACTACAGTTTTGACAGATGGTATATATGAATATTTATTTGTTTACTGGACAGTTCCGCCATTTGAGAAGTATAAGGTAATATCTCTTCACAATTGCAATTCGTCGTCATCAATTGTCGTCATGACAACTTGCAATGGTCGTCAACACAGCCCAAGCGCAAATAGACAAATTATATGTTGAATAATGCTGAGCGTTTTGTTATCCAAAAATAAAAATGTTTCTTTTACATGTATCACAAAATATCCAAAAATAAAAATATATTCTTATTTATGTACAGTACATTCGAATTTATTGTTATAACAATTAAGAATATTTAAGATCATATTCCAAAGAAGGTAAAGACTAATAGGTAGAAATGTAAATACATGTAATTGTATCGGTTGGCTATTAATAAACCGGTGCAATAAACATCTAAACGACTATATGGAACGTCTATAATTCTAGTGTTTGTTTCGTTGGATGTTCGTTGGCGCCTAGTGCCGAGTCTGTCCACCATTATTAGTCTTATTGACTAGTTCTTCCTTATTGTGTATAATTTATACATAGCGAGAGATATGCACCTAAATGCCGATGACTAACAAACATGTTCTTGTTTGTGACAAAACACACGTTTGTCTACTGTGTTATATGTAGAAAAATATAAAGTGTGATGTATTTTTTGTCTTATCATATATTACTGTTGGTTTTTGAATGCTCGATTTCAATTTAACTGAATATTACCAGCAAATATGTACTTTTATACTATACAAAAATTTACTATTTAGGAACAACAGGTTAGGTAACCTTTCATCAAAATTCGTTACATGTATCAAGCTCAATTCTCATTTAAGCACATATCAATATTATTATATCATCACGCGAGGTACCTATTGGCCTAGGCAGAAAGAACGACGTAGTAATTGAAAGTAGTAATATTTAAGTAGACAACAGTAGACGGTTGTTAACATTCGCGCACGGTTGCAGATACACGGCGTGCAAAGCGTTCAGACAGCTACTTCAGGAGCTGAACGACTTCGCGGGCCAGCGCGAAGTGGTGGCGGAGAACCTGCAGTCGAACGTGGTGCGCGAGCTGCACCTGCTCGCCAAGGAACTGCGGGAGGAACGGAAGGTAAACTACTACAATACATTCATAAAATATAATACATATTACCTTCTTTATTGTACACCAAATGATAGGGAAACATGCAATACAATAATTTATAGACGATCCGCTGGTACAGATTAATGTCCTGGCCGAAAACCGGCAGCCGCGCAGGTGTTGCGAGCTGTGGTCTAAGATCGCCAACCCACATGCTCAGCGCAGTAATTATGACCAAAAACCCCCTTCATTAGGGTAGATTTATATCTAGCAGTGGATTTAGATTGACTGGTGATGATGATGATACTGATGATGTCATATATTTTGTCACGCAATTTTTGTTTGGAGTGAGCAGAGACAAAGTTCTTCTGTCTTCTACCTCTAAATCAATTCCATAAAAAGTCCATTCCATTTCATAAAATATAAATAATTGTGTGACCTTTTCATCGTTAAAAATACTAGCATACGTCATGCAGATTTATGTATTATAATCTGTTCTACCTATGACCCTGAATGGCTACGAGGTATTATAAGGCTTCTGTCAAACGTCTGCGGCCGATTGACTACGATTAGGCCGATTCGATACATGTAGTAGATAGTAGTAGTTAGTGTACATTAAGTATAAGTAACTTACGTTTTACGTAAGTTACTTTTATTTAATGTGCACTAATAACGATTAATATGTTAGGTTTTTAGGGATAGATATATTCGGCACTCGGTGCTCTCTGTTTACCCTATAACCTGGCTCAACTACATAATAATAAAGAATTGTACAGCTACAGAGGTATCAAATGTATTATTACACATGTTTGACGAAAAAAATATTGATTTTATCTCTAACGATCTTTCTTATGAGATGACGTATATCGCGAAGGCTCAGCCTCAGTTGCTTAGGTAATTAATACAAGCCGTCTTAGATCGTGGAGCTGTTTAAAAATGCGTCGCGACTCTTTAAGAATCCGAGGCTGTTACCACTTCACGGAAAGTCGACTTAATGAGACATGTGATGCAACTGACATCATTGGAATTGCAAATACGCATAATATATGTGTGTTTATTTTATGTATATATATCCCGATGTTAGGCAATGAGGAAATTGCAACGTTTGTGTTAGGTATTTTAAGACCGCGTCAAATAGAATTTTCGAGCTCGACTATATATTAGAGAATTTAATGAATTGTAAATGTTGTATGAATGTAAAATGTTCCTTAAGATATGTGATATCTGTCAACCTCTGCTTCGCCAGCGTGGCAGACTATAGCATTAAACTTCTCCTAGTGGAGAAAGTTGTCCAACAGTGTATAGTTAAAATGGGTTGTATTAATATGTACCTAAAACTTTAGCAAGTAGGAGATTGAGTGATTGTCGTGTCAATGTGTGTTGGAACGGTTGAAGGTTGTCTGGATTGTTAAATTTGTGTAGGGGTGAAAGAACTGTGCGACACCCAACCAATGGTCGAAGAGTCAATTACCCCCAAGGCCCCAAGCTTTTAGGATTAACCTTACGCATTGAATTTTTTACCAGCGGTCGTTCATTTACGTGCTGATCACGCTGTGTGATGCTATAGGTTGTAAAGTGACCTTGGTAGCGTTCCAAAGCTGAGGTTGCATTTCGATTATTTCATTGAGGATTGTAAACTTTATCGTTTCCTTTTATGACCTATCTGCAAAATTAAAACAAATATATAACGTATGTATGTACTCAAGTACTATGCACTTGTTTGGAAACCAAAATTACATTTTAAAATAAGCTTAAAAACTGTTTTTCCTAAAGGCAAACGGACCATAACAATATTTCTAAACAAGCTTGAAAGATATTTTTTCCAACTGGCAATGTAACCATAATTACATTCTATAACTAACCTTAAGAGGTATTATTCCGAATAACAAAATGACCGTAAGGACAAATTATAACTAGCCTCTAGAGGTATTATTCCGAATGGCAAAGCAACCACAATGGCAATTCACCACACATCCTATATAATAAAATCGTGTCTTGTACTTTACAGCAACACTTAAACGAAGGCGCGAAACAGATGGCGGTGCTGAACTCGGCTATAGGGGCACTGGAGCGGGCGCGGCGGGCGTACGAGAGGGCCGCGCGCGAGTCGGAACGAGCACTCGAGGCCTTCCAGAAGGCGGATGCCGACCTCAATCTCAGGTGTGCTTACCTTTGTTTGTTCTCTCTACGGACTTAACATCGCATATCAGTGGAACGAAGTGCTAATTGGAATGATACTCTATTGAAACATCTCTTGAATGTTCCTAAGAGACTTAAACATCATCTCTAGGTTTTGTGGTTAGTGGATGCTGTCGTCAGTCTCAAGTGACATGGGTTGCCGTATTCTAATATTAAAATGTGAGTACCGACAACATATTGTTTCTTATCTATTTTTTTTGTAAAGTAAGCAAATCTAACCTTAATAACATACTTTATATTTAGACGAAATTCTTCTTTAAATATCGCCAAAAGATTTAAGATTTGTTTTTCAGGTAGGTACCAACCTCGGTCTCTGAGCTAAGGCGTTTGGTTTTTTTTTAAATTTCAAATAATTAAGAATATGTATGTCAAGCAGTTGATGATAATGAAACAATTTTTAAGTGTACTAATTATTTCTTCTCCCCCTTCCACCTCTCTATCACCCTCCACCTACCCCTCCCCTGACCCATTGAGTCCTAGACATCATGGAAAGCGAACAAGGTTTCAATCTCCTTCAAAGCGGATCCGATGATTACTATTAAGCATAGTTTTCGACATTTCTACAAGATCTATACGCATGTAATATGTTTGGTGTTCTCGATTTACCGATTTTGTCTTGGTTTAACACACATACTAGCCTTGTATAAGTGATAATCAAGGTAATAATTACTCATTGATTTTAATTTGTGTAACAAAATTACAAGATTAAAAGAATTACAAGTTAGTAATATTGTTATAAGACTAGTAACATTGGTATAAGATGGTAAAACTGATATAAGATTGATAATATTGGTATCAAATAGTCAATATTGAACATTAATCTCAATTTCCAGTCGAGCGGAGGTGGAGAAACAGAAAGCAAACATGAAACTCAGGAGTCAGGCGTGCGAGGACGCGAAGAAGGAGTACACAGATCAGCTACGGAAGACGAACGAAGCGCAGAGGCAACACTACGAACAGAGGCTGCCACACGTGTTCAAACAGTTGCAGGTACAAGCATTTTTACACAAAGCTCATTTGATAGAAAACTTTAAAATGACAAGGACTGCATTTTTCAGAACGCTTGAAATCATAAAAATTTAAAAAAGGCAATGTATTTGTAACCGATCTTATTTACAACTTATTTTTAACAGTTTTTTCCAAGATTACTCATATCTATGATTTGCATTTATGAAGTAATATTCCTTTCTTTAAAGAAAACTTGTAATGGTCATAAATTTTGACTGTAAACATTTTTTATTTAATCCGTTGCATCTTCCAGCGAGTGGAAAAAAAACATTTCCATTTAGTTCGTGAGAAATGCAGTGATATTTTTATATTTGGAACGTCTGCTTTTTAACTCGTAAAATATTAGTAAGTATTTTAAAACCAGCCAGTCGCAGACTTCACGTACAAACTTAATTTCTGGAGTAATATTTTTTTTCGTGCACATTTGGTGATGATGACGGGGGTTAACCTTAGAGTCGTGGCCGTTAGGAGGGATGTTGAACTACTCCTGTGTTACTGGTAAATTTTTAGTTTATATTCAGGCTCAGATCACTAGCATCAGTGCTATGGTGATCACTAACGGTTGATATTGACAGCTGATCATTGGAGTCGGTTTTTCTTACACGATTTGTCATCACCACAAAATCATTTACTGTTCTATTGAAGATAGGAGTATCCTTTCAATGCGATGTGTTGAGGAATCATGTAGGTACTTGTCGCTTTTTAGCAAAAATATGTATTAATATATCGTTTTTAACAAAAGTATGCATTAATATTTAAATTAATCTTGTTTTTTCCTCTCAGCGTGCGCTCAACATACAATATACATACATATGTACAAAAGTAGATACATATGTATATGTTTTCTTTTTGTTTTCTCAACCCATTACAATTCATACTGAGAGGGTTAAGGCCATAGTCTGCCACGCTGGCCAAGTGCGGGTTGGCAGACATATGTATATACATACACAT
>DWDT01001365.1:0-16137 GCA_018245595.1 Microceris scylla | reverse complement strand
GGAGCGTATTTTGTTTTTTATTTTCTCTTTTTTTCAACCCATTACAATTCCACTGCGGGAATACGGGTCTCCTCTCATATTGAAAGGGTTAAGGCCATAGTGTGGCCATTTTCGTGTTGCAATATAATATTATCTATATTATATACATTTGTATAAAAAATGTGAATAAGTATGTATGGTTATCAGTTGTCATGTTATTATAGCATACATTCAGCTTAGTGTCGTATTTAGAAGAAAGTATTTATGGAGCCCCGAATTATTAGCAGAATTTGTCATTCATATTTATCCTGGAATTTAACATAACCAGTAGAAATGTTCAGTCTCAATCTATCTCTATTATGAAAAGCATAAACTTTTATATACATATAATATATCAAAAAATGTATGTAATGTTTATTATATTAAAGTTAAAAGCGTTTAGGAATTCTTTCTACTGCCAATGCCAACATATACACGTATTTTCACGCCAGGTCCCTTCCGGTGGTAGGCAGAGTGCACGTAATCCCAAATATATCGATGCTTACACACCTGTCATGCTTCTTCCACATTCATCACTGTCTTCAGATTATATTGTCATAATTATTATTTATTTATTGCAAATTAACATTCATAAATGTCAGTCACCACTTGTCTTCCAGTAATACATTGATATTTATGTTTCTGAGTAATAAAATAATTCAAATCATTATTTTTTCCACGTTTTATATAATCAAAGATTTATTATTGTTCCGTGATTGTAATATTGAGAGCTATGCTTATTAATAAGTGATATCCACACCGATGGATATACGACATTGTCTTCCCTTTCCAGTGTTTTACGATGTTCCCTTCGTACGTAGGTACGTACATATGTATTCGTAAGACGATTATCCTGACGGAAGTAATAAACTATGCCTGTCTTGCAATTCATTTCTCATTTCGTGCCCAACTGAGATGTCACTTATTATGTTTGCTGACTGTTTCGTCTATATGAGGATTGTTCGCTTCGTAAACACTACGTTTATTATATTGTGTTGTATCTTATTTGTGTATTAGGAATACATATATATTATGACACTGAGAATGGTATTTCTCGTATATATTATTATTATTACTATACCATCAACACGCTAGGTCACTTGCGAGTATCGGTGAGGGAAAAAATCGGTGTTAGCTTCAGCGTCGCAGACTATAGCCTGAATCCTTCTGGTCATGAGAGGATCTGGTGAGAGAGAGAAGTATTAACAGCAGAATGATCTTTTATCATTGTGAATGATGATGATTTTTTCGCTTACTCTATCTCTCTCCCTTTCTTTCCCTCTTTTTCCTTCCTACTCTCTCCCCTACCTCTCCTTCTCCATTTCCTCCCGCTTCCCTCTCCCTCTCCATTTCCTCCCGTTTCTCTCTCCCTCTCCATTTCCGCCACTTTCCCTCTGCTTCTCTGTCCCTCTGCCTCTCCCACAAACTCTCCCAATACTTATCCTTCTCGCTCGCCTTTTCCCTTTCCCACCCCTCATCCTCTCCCTCTCCTTCTGCCTCACTTACTCTCCCTCTGCCATTCCCTCACCCTCTCCGTCTCCCTCCATCTCCCTATTTTTTCTCTACCTCCCCCCTTCTAGTATTTATAATCACAAACTACAGCGGATGTCAAGATCGAACAGACTTGACACTTTCTGATGTTTTCTTCCTTCACCGTTGTAGCAAGTGACACTAAAATCAAAATGCTTATACCTTTTTATTTTGAAAATAATAATTGAACCCCAAACCCTCAGTCCGAGACAGAAATTTAAACCATTGTCATCGATTTATAACATTGCAAAAATGTATTTACATTTTTCTGTTATTATGCTGTTGTGTGACATTTTGCAGTTTTAACGTTAAGCTCATTATTAAGTCCGTTCTATATTTGAATCGCAGCTGAGGAACTTGCAAACTGCTCAACGCCATGCCACGTTTATAGTTGCGCTTTTGCGTGTGAACGAAGTATAGTGCAAATATGTATCCCGTCGATACAAAGTGGAGACAGTGTTCACACTACTAGCTATTATTGACTTCCTTCAGCAGTAGAAATAAATTATAAGGAGCACCGGCTATTGACCTCATTTTTCAATCGATATCATTTAAAGACGTACTGTTTTATTTTATTCAAAGTGTATACAGTGATATGAGACTGTTGTTTTTATTTGCAGAAAGTTATTCGCGTTTTAAATTTGGAAGTACAACATCAATGTTTTTGTTCAATGAATGTTTGTTTTTTTTATTAACCTGTCACTTCTTTTCTCCCTAACCAGTCATTTATTGGTTTTTTTATTACATAGCCACGCTTGGTCCTCTTTGTGTAAGAGTGATGAAATGAATGTAGAAGAAATACGTTAGGGGTGTAAGGATAGATATTTGGGAGTCTATGCTTACTGCCTACCCCGTAAGGGTGGCGGCGTGATCTTTAACATTCGCTTTATACATCCCTATTATCTTTTGTTCGGTGAGAATCCTCGGAGAATATAAATAAAATATTAAACTTGCACACAAAACTAAACTTTTAGGATATTCTCTTCGTTACTGTTCCATAAAACGTTTTTAAACACACGCTATTCTGGGAAGGTATTTAATTTTTTATTATTTAATCTGCAGATTCTACAACAGAGGCATTATAAGGAATCTCTAAGAAAATCCTCAAACAAGATGCGCGATCGCGTACCTACGTTTTTGTATATTGCAACATAACTAAGAACCGAGTCCGGTCCACAGACACATAATAGACACTTGACCCGTATCGAACGAGGAGCCCAGCAGGCGACCTTCGGTTTAATAGCCAGGCCAAATAGATTCATGAACGGAGAATGAGGACTTTTCATTGAACGATCCGACCGATGGTCTTACTGTGCTCGCCTACTTAATGAACTAACGATAGAAATTGTGTCAGGATGACGTTAGTAGGATAGTATGTGCATTTTATACGTAACATCACTCCTGTAATCCCCGAAGTGGTAGGCAGAGGAGTGTAGTACACCCCCACGTTTCGCCAGTTACGTTTAAGTCCGACAATGGAACAGGTGTTCAGCCTTTTACCATACATCGGGCACAAATTCAGACTCAAGCCACTACTGGAAATATCTACTCATAAAATGTCAGTCAGAAAAGTCCAATAATCCTTTCTTGTATTTATATTATTTTTTGTTTCTCTCCTTATATTCGGTCTTAAGTACGTAGATTGTCAGTCACTGCTTCCTTTTGTTAATAAAATTAAAAAGCAACAACACTATAAACCTTAACCCTCTCAATATGAAAGGAGACCCATATTCCAACAGTGGAATTATAATGGGTCGATTATTATTATTATTTTTTAAAACTATATTCCTACATCGATATTTACATTTTTCATATCGATAACGAATTTTACATAATTAATTAAATTAAATCGGATAAAAATTTATGGCGTCGTGATAAGATAGGGTAAAATAAATAATTAATTGTTTTAAAACAAATTTAAGTTATATAATTAGGGTCAACGTGATTGTGCTCATTACAGGAGTGTGACGTACAACAGTGAATTTGTACCGACTGTTGACGATAACGATAAAATGTAACATTATGCCTGAATACCTCGAAAGGATAAGCAGAGTGAAGAACACTCGTTTCATCAGTTACGTTTTAGGTCTCATGGAATATGTGGTGAATCTATCGCCGTACGCCGGGCTCAGATCCAAACTCCGTGCCACTGCTAGAAATTTCTAGATACACATAATTTTGGTAAATTTTTAAATGTGAAAATTTACTACTAAAATCGTTTGTACACAATACTAAAACATGTTCTGACAGGTACTAAGAATTTACTTTATATGAAACCAGTTCAAAGATATATCAGATTAGATTTTATATTATACTGGTATATCCTATGTAGCGTGCTTCAAACTCTTCTCTCAGTACCTAGTGCTTCCTTCTACGGCGCTATTATTAATAACCACATTGAGTACTCTGTACACAGGGAAACAGTTTCCTCTCCGTCTTATGACTGGTTTGTTCTTGATATCGAGATTTCAATAAATCGTTTCGTAGAATGCGAATTTCAGTAATTGACGTATTGTTTATGTGGTTATTTGCTCTATTCAAATTTAGTTGGTTCTTGTTGTATATACATAGCTGTGGTGTGAAATATGTTCATGTATACAAAAGTTTTTTATAGCCAATTTTACTAGAGTAGGTACTATAAATTTAAAGCATTTAAAACTGGAAACTATCTGACTAAATGAAATACAAAAGATCGGGCGCTATGGCGCTTATTGTGGGAGACCTATGTCCAACAGTGGACTGAAACAGGCCGATGATGATGAAATAAAGTACTGTTCTTAAGACTTACTCCCATCATCACTGCACTATCACACTCCGAATTTGTGTGAAAAGTATCAAACATATGTAGGCCCTATTTTAAAAATATTAAATTATTATTTGAATTACAAGGTAACATTTCCTGAAAACTAGTGTATTATGATGTAAAAAATAGTTATAAATTTTGTATTATAATTAATTTTTACACATTTTACTATATAGTAATTCATTCAACAAAGACAATAACATCATTCACTCTATACTCAATAGGAACTGATTTGAACCGAATTGAATGAATGATGTGCAAATTGACAGTCATTGTCGACGTGAAGCTTGTTTTTCGAGAACACATTACATTTCTATTCTCCGCATAATTTCCGGAATTTCAGTTCCTTTGCATTATTACAATGTCAATATCTTAAGCTTCTTAAGCTTATTTTTTCATTTCGAAAAATTTTTGTTCGAATTGTTTTATGGCAGCCGTTATCTGTTCTATAAAAATAATGTTTAGTTAACTAAGATAATTGTCGATAATCATCTCTCTATACCATTAATAACTGAAAACTTTGTGGTTTTGGGTCAAATGTTTGACATTAAAAATTGTCTGGAAAAATTGGAATTACCGTCTGTCTTTTATAATTTCTCTAAACAAATGTCTTATTATCTTATGTTTGATGGAAAATTCAATAACAAAGCCGCGGACTTTGCCTTCGTCGCCACTCGAACCGAATTGAATCATGGAATGTAAATTGAAAGTAATTGCCGATGGTGTGCCTGTTTGTGGTGCGTTCACTTTAGTCCACGATTTGGGCTACTGATTAGACGTTTGTTGTAGCTTTTTTGTGTCATAGCTCAGTCATCCTTGCTTCTATTTCAATCAATGATTCGTTGAAAAAAGCTATTTTTGGAATATATGTATGTATGTATAACGATAGTTTATCCTCTTTTCATATTGAAAATGTGTTTTCCTGTTTCCGAATCTCTTGTATCGCGTCATATCCGGTACGTAATAGTCCAAAGTAATAACCGGCGAGTCAAAAAAACATGAAGCTATTTTCCCCAAAAAGCGGACTGCTTTTCGAATTCGAATAATGACTTTTACCGTATAAAATCCAGCATGTAGTTAATTAACGTCCAGTCAGTTGCGGTTTCGGCCACATATTCATGGAACCGCAGCGCGTAATATATACTTTGTATGCCCCCTTCGCTCTCATTAACATACTAAACCTCCCCTGCCTAAGGTAGCCGATGTTCCTGAAAAGTTATTTGAAATCGGGGATATTGATGGACCTTCTCAGAATTATAAACGTAGAATTCACTAGTAACAACTCATCAATGTAAAATAGATCTGAAATCCTCTCTGAATTTGATAAAATCTGCCTTGTTGGCACTTTGGACGAAATTGGATTGTCTAATATCTCAGTATACAGTCTCTTGGACATAATTTTTTAGATTCTTATAATGCGATGTTTTGTTAAACCAGTGATAATTTTATGTTTTATAACATGTTTCGCTCTTTCACTCTGGAAGGTTTAAGTTTCAAATCACGGGGTACTCGCAATATTTCTTAGATCGCTAAGGTACGTATTTTTTTAAGATTAAACATTACGTGCAGCGAGAAGTCATCGTAAGAAAAATTTGGCGTTTTAGAGTAATGCACAAAGTTTTTAGTCGATAAGTTCTCGTTCATAAAATAAACTTGCGTTCAACAACAGAGTGATAGAACGTTTGATGCTGATAATGATATATTGTTGAAGTAGTCGCTCCCTCTAAAAGCGTGGTAAAGCTTTGTTTCTTTTAAGTGGCCTGAAATTGGTTGTGTGTGCAATCACACTTTGAGTAGTACCCTTTTCAAATAATTACTTTTATCGTATCACTGCTTCGCTGAACCCCGACCCAACGCTTAGTTAATTAACGCATGGCGGCCGCGGGGACTGGGTTTACGTAATTCACGTATGGAGCACTCTCTCCATTATTGCTATACAAAACTCTAGGCTTAACCGGATATAGAGCTGCAGCTGAAGATTTTTCGAATACTGTTTCCAGGAACGCAGCTTCGTTGTATAATTCTGCTACTGAACTTCTTTTAGTAGGTTTTTGTTTGCTTTCTAATTCTTCTGTCCATGACTGATCAGTACCAAGTAGCCATAGTAATAACCCAACATTGCTTTTCGAATTTTAAAGTGTGTAAAAGTTTTATTTTCCAAAAGTCTTATCGAAAAAGGAAAACAGTTCCGAGATGTCTAAGGATTGTGGTTATCGTTCCGGTGAGAATTAATCTAAATCCCGGGATGAAATTTTCCGATCAGGAAGCTTACCGAAATTTCTTAAGATCTACTTATAAACGGTATTTCTACGAACTGGATTTTCTCTCATTAGTGAATAATCCCGATGGATTTTAAAGAAAGAACCTATTTTCTCCGTATTTTTCTGTTAAGAAATCTTCATCCTCCCGTTTACTCCAGGGATTATAGTTTTAGTGTCGGGAATATTTGCAGTTAAAAAAGGAACGAGTAAAATACATAGTATACGTTAAATTAGATGTTTCTAGAATTAAGCGAGCAACCGCTTCAGAAATTGTAAGGATCATTTTTTTTAATATTGCATATCAAAATTAGTACACTTGCAAATGTTTTTTTTTGAACATAGAAAGTCATAAGAAAAGTGTATTTAATTTAGCTGTAGGCACACTGAATTACTGCGAGATTTAACTACTGTCCAATGTAATTAACATGTCATATCGTTTATAATCTGTAGATAACTATGTCAATGTATGAACCTTTCTTTAATGTCACACATAAGGCAAATTATTTCTAGATCTACCCTAAGTGTTACAACTACTACAAATCTTAAAAGTATAGTGGAAGATATATTGCGATATCTGACATTTTATAATCTTCCCAGCGACAGTTGTGAGGCTAGATTAACAGACCCAGTTTCACCGTCGTCATAGCGAAATAGTTAATCTTCTGTCAACAGTAGGAGAGACAGTGACATAGTGAAGCGACTCCTACTAGCGACTCAAGACCATAAGAAGTTTACTAGGTAGATTCTTATGGATATTCTTAGATATTGCAATAATAAATGGTATTTCCTTTTTCCGGGCTTAAACATAAGCAGATGGTATCGATGTAACATACAAATTTTGACCATATTTTACTTATTCTCGGTAGTTTTGTACACTGGTCACGTACAGTTGATCAGATTTCATATAACCTAGAGAACTCTGAGAATTCTGAGATAATTACGTTTCCTTATAATGTTTCACTTCGCAACTGTAGTAATTGGTGTTTTAATATTAAAACGAACGTCATATCACTGCCCCAGTCTGTCTCAGTGTATTCCAGGATATAGGCCACCACTAAGGAGTTTATGCCCATAATTTCCACGCTGGGCATGTGGATTGGTTATCGCAAAGCACAGCTTCCATCGCGTACGCAAAAAAGCTCAAATTATCATTTCTTATATACGAGTATATACAAATATAATTTACTTTAATTCTTGATAAGTATTTCTGTCGCATAATCTGAGCTCAGTTGACCATCGTATATTACGAATATAACCTGCGTTACACGGAATTATGTCAAACTGTCGCCGTAGATAACGCTTTGATTATGTTGGCGTTCCGGTATGCCGCAAAATGTCTTACCGTCTCGCTGTTAAGTGGTATCGAGCCTCTATATTTCACTTGTAGGTATTGAGGCCCAGGTGGAAGAACCATTTCCTCTATTGGCCATTTTGAAACTTTAATAGTATATGGGTACGGCAGTTGCGAGGCGAACGATATTATTATTATATTACGCTATGCTTTTTACGTGGTAAGCAAAAACCACGTAGTGCCATATATCTATATTTATAGACCTGACAAGCTTCAGATACATTGATTGCCCTCGTCATATATGCACGTCGGTTTCGGAGTCTTTTGACTCTCATCTGCCACGATCTGACCTATTTTGTCGAGATGGGCAATTGTAGGTCTAATATTGAAACGGTGCATAAATACATACCGTGGCGTTAAAGCTCCAAGCTCCTTACTCTCTTCCTTATTGCTGTTCCTTGAATTCGTAAGTTGTTTCGCGTTGAATGTTTTATCCCGTCGAAGGTTCGATGTGTATCTATTATTAAGTAAACTTTATGTGGATCTGCGAGGAATGCTGCCTACGGTAACATTGCGTGTAGTATATTAATATCTGACGCGTCTTTAATATGAAAATTATTAAGACTTTTTATTATTGTATCGTCACGTCGGTTCTCTGATAGGGTATGCAGAGAGAACCTAGTGCTGTAATATTGAACTGAAATGCTTCTTCTACAACATAAAGAAATTTCTAGAAGCAAATCAAAGTCTATTTAAACGAAACAACTGTTTTGAATCTCCCTATAAATACTAAAAGATCTTGTATGTGACCTGATTTTTTAATACACATAACAATTAATTCCATCTAGGAGGCATATGATACTTTCGATGTTAAAAGTCTTGACCCATATTCACATCATTTGCAATTTAATGGATAAGGCAATCTCCGTCTATCATTGAAGTCCGACATCCCCTTCCCTCTCGCCTCTCCACTCGTGATATCCTGCTTCATTCTGCATCAGTGTTCGTGATGTGATTTGATGATTTCTATATGACGTGATATAATGATATTTCTTCGATTACGACGCAAATTGCAAGCAGTATCAATGGGATTCAAGATCACATTACGTATACACAAGTAGATAAAGAATTAGTGCATAGGAAATGTAGACTCATACACGTCCCAGTACATTTATGTACATTCTTACATATTTTGACGCCAAGACGCTTAGGGAGTAGGCAGAGATATATTACATATATTCGGTATATTAGATGGTACAGGTATAGTGCAAGTCAGTAATAATAATAATCTTTATTTTCATTGAATGAGTGGTACGAAATGGTGGTTTAAACACATTCTTATTGTGATTATTATATGAAAATTTATGATTTTATATATAATTTTTTAGTCATCGTTTTTTTAACCGAAGTGCAAGTATGAATAGAGAGATAAATGTAGCACAAGCACTACAAGCATTAAGGATACCTATCTATCCCTTGAGGGCCGTGGCTTGGAGATATAATAATAGTTTTTAGACGTAAAATATTATTAAGGATTTGAAGCTGTTGTAGCAGCTGTCGTTTGTTAATCGTGGTCCACGTTGGGTGGTCAACGTTAAATCTGTAATCTCAGTCGCATAACAAGTATAAATACCACACCATTATTCACAGAAACAGACTAACTTTCCTTACAATACGCTTAAATGGACAGATTTATCATAACAACTATCAAATTTATCATCAGAGTTATCAAATGTATCGTTAGATTTATCACGAAACAGCCATAAACTCATAATAGCGTGACATAACAGATAAACAGCAAGATCAACTAACCAGATCTATATAGATAATTAATATAGTGCTCCAACTATTGTTTACCATATCATCGCGCTGAGAGTGAAAATGTGATGGAGTTCATTAAATTTGAACCCTATAGATTTAATGTTAAGGTTCACATTGCAATGGTTGAACATAATTTGTCTAATTATCACGCGGTATTAATTCTAATTTCAAGCGTGCATTTCAATTATTCGTTTGTTTATTTCTTGCATTGTTTTGTTTTGTTTTGTTCTATTTATATTTTCAGTCATATTCCAAAGTAGACACGTGGGTTTTTCAGCGTGGGATTCATACGTTCGAGTAAATGTATATTTTATAAGTAAAAAATGTATGATGTGCCTTGAATTTTTCTTGTGTGTAATACACAGCTGATAGTGATATTATCTATACATATATGTATTAAGAAACTTACATATATGTACAATGAATGTTGTACTCAGATACATAACAAACACTGGTAGAATTAGTATTTCTAATTTGTTGGGTTGGGTTCTAATTCACGACCTTCTGTTTAGTGTCCAGAGTTACCAATTGATGGACTTACTAGCTAGTCATTTTTATTTGTTCTTGTACTATTAAAATGTCTTTTATTAAGCAAATTATATTATACTTTGTCAAATATGCATAGAGCCATATCTTACTTTTTATCGCCAACATTTTTTAATGTCTAATATTTTATTTACTTTTTACCTACCTATTTATAACGATGATAACTTTAAAGGGAAATCGTTTGCAATACCTAGAAACGCTTGCGTTCAGACAATGAAATTATCCAAGTTTTATGATACTTTCGCACGGAAGAAGCGTGTCGAACTGTGGGAAATTCATGTTCATAGACATCGCTGGCTCGTGTAAATTTGTACGTAAAATGTCATTATCATTATCAACACTTATCGTTCTAATGTTCAACACGGTTCTAATCTCAACACTGTGACCATTTATCATCTCAACACGGCTTTATTCTCAACACTGTGACCATTTATCATCAACACTATTTCAACACTTAATTTATCATCAACATTTTTATCATTCAAATGTTCGACACGGATCTAAAAATCTCACAATGAGAACGGTTGAGGTCATAACTTGTGAAACTGCTGCGGCTTAGCAAGCCACACGTCTAAAAGTACAGTTTAAAGAATCTTCCGATATTTCGGCTTTCACCCTAAGTCTTCTTTTAGTGTTAAAACGAGTTATGCATAATCTTTTTTAAGTTAATATAACTTTTGTGCAGTTCGATGTGCGTGCCAGGACTTTAAATCTCAAGACTCACTGGTTTTCTTCATTATCATTATCATCATTGTTGCTAAGGTCATCATAATGATCTTAATGATTAACAACCTCGGTCCATAACCTCAACTTCTATCCATCTTAGTATTGTAAACTAAACTTAGTATTATAAACTCTCCATATTTTTCCATTGACGTAATTTAAGAGAAATATAGACGATTAATAATATTGTTTATGTAAGCCACGGCGATATATTTTTTTGATAATTTTATCTTTGCATAATTACATTGTTTTTTGTTACGCAGGAGGTATAAAGTGACGCTTAGATAAAATAATTAAAATATCATTTAATGAAAAGTACATATGTAAAACTTTGTCTGATGTAATATTATCAACATGGTTATTATCACCATATCACCACCATTACTATCATCATTATCATCATCATTATTATCACCATCACCATAATCGTCAACCCTTTTATCATTTCTGTACTGGATACTGCTCTTCTCTCGGTGTACTTATATAGTGTTTATATATCACGTACCAAATTAACCCATAATCTATTTTGAAAATTACGCTCATCCGGCATACGATTGTGTACACCTTCATGCAGAATGCACCGTTCACTTTCCCATAAGTGACCCATGCGCAGTCAACAGTTAAAGTTCACCACCATAAATCCCACCATCAACACATGTTTCGCCTAATGAACATCAGCACAGTTATGGACTCTACAACGTGTGAACGCTGTAACTAGTCGCAAAATTTATCTAACGTAAGTAAAGCAAATTTAATCGTTCCAATGACGTCTACAATACATACAAGATTGGCTTGATGGTCCAGTGGTTAATTACCCTGACTACGAAGTCTGGGTTCGATTTCCATTCAAGACAAGTATCCGTGTGATATTATTAGTATTGGTTATGGATGGTTTTGAAATTATCTATATACGAGTAAGTAGGCAATCAGAAGTTCATACACGTAGTTTATCAGCTGTCTGATTGTTATCATAGCTCAGACACTACATTGTTTGATATTTGATATCTGTGTGTTATTATTCCAAGATAATATTGTCATTATTAGCATAGTGCATCTGATTATAATGGTAGTTGAAATCCACGGAGAAAACTTGTAAGAGGTGTAATTAATTAAACTTCATACAATGTTTAGTTGAAACCGTTGCAGTGTTTACCAACCACCAACTCTGTCAAATTGGTCAATGTAATTGTACCTCAACGTTTAGAAGACAAAATTTATTCTCGAAAAACACAGGACCACATTATAATTTATTTGATAAATTTTTTCGTTATTCTTATAGATGATCGATCCATTGTGATTCCACTGTTGGAATATGGGTCTCCTCTCATATTGAGAGGGTTAAGGCCATAGTCTGCTACGCTGGCCAAGTGCGGATTGATAGACAGTTTATTATATACTGGAACCAAATTATCAGCATTTAAAGAATTGCTCTTCTTGTACCCCTACTGAATTCAGCTGATTTGTACCTTCGTGATTCTCCCTTCTGATTTTCATTTCGATGACTAAATAACATTTTTCTTCTCACCAGCATCCGAGTGGCCAGTTATTAACAAACCGCTGAAGGTGATTCGAACCACCGCCAACAAGCTGTCCAATCGCTTCTACCCCTACGACGAGATCGAGACGGAGTGCCAGCTCACCATCGATGACGACATCGTGATGCTCACGCCAGACGAGTTGGAGTTCGGGTGAGTTTATATCTATTTCTCTTTTGTTGTTTATCATAATTCTTATCCTTCTGTTCTGTTGTTTCTTTGCACGCGGTGCGAGATCCCTTTGGTGCAGAATTGAAATAACTTTATTCTCTGTTTAGTTTAGGATACATTTTGACTAATTACATTCTAATAAAAAAAATACGAGGTTTTATATATAAATACGTGAATAGAAACGTTGGTGTCCTTTGTTAGGAATATTGCGTGTTTGGAAGAGTGTACCAATAAACATAGATAAAGTTTATATACAGAAGTAATGCGCAGATATATGTACACGATTCTGTCTATAATTTATAAAAAATGCATCTAGTTTATTTATTTTTCGTATCATATAAAGATCTACGATTTTCAATTTTGTGTTCGAATTAAATCACAGTGAATACGGCTAATAATGCGATCTTAAATGGAAAAGAAAATTATTGTGTCCATTCACAATCTTCAGGAGCGAATTCATTCGGGAACTGAAATTAAATTAATTTCGTAATAAAACGTTTCGTTGTGATCCGTATCAAGGAAAAATGAATTAAAACTCATAGCAATAAGGTCGAATTTCGCCGCCCCCAGCTGTAGATTAAGTAATAATAGCAAAAAAATATCACCTGGCAGAGCACCAATGAAACACATTGGCACAGACAAAAATCAAATTAGTACACTACGTGGCCAAAGGGCTTAATAAGACTTTAATAGGATACATGTAACTGCATTTAAAGTTTCTTTAACTTTAAATTTCATCTTTCGACTTTAGTTGACAATAATTTTGTTTGCCATTTAATCGGTTTAACTTTTTGGACGCAATGTGAAAATTGATGATTAATTTGTCTCTAATGTATATATTAAGTAATGTAGATTATAAAAAGCATAGATAAAATAGCCTGTGATATGAAATGATGATGGTAAGATTGACAATACTTCGAAATTTGAATTTCGGTGTTTTGTGATTCAATTATTGTCATGTTTTTTTAAAAGCTTTTTAATTATTCTATTAACAGTTTATGTCTTGAGTGTAAATTATTGTCATGTTCCATTTTTAAATTGTTCTATTGATAGCTTAAAAAAATATTTACTCATAAATAACACTCAGCTGTATCGCAACGGCCAGTGATTATAAAGCAAAGCCTAAACGTAATTATCGATATCTCTATAAAAAGACTCGTATTACGTACAAACGCTGACAAAAGCTCTCTGGGGATTTTTACCCAACGGTTCAAGAGCTTTTCAAGATTGAAACTTTCAACATGAACGCGGTCTCGAACTTCTCCAAGCTCTGTGTCCGTGTAAAATGTGTTTTGAGAACTTAGTTTAAATTATGCCGCTAATATGGAGCTGTGTTACTATGATTAGATTATGACATGGGAAAACAACTTCACAGTTTGCATTTACGAAATTATATTTGAACTTTGTGTATAGATATTTCCCACTGGTGAGTCCGCAGTTGGAGAATGTAGTACATGTTTTTGTGTGAATTGGTGGGGATATTTGAAATGAGTCGTCATTTCGTATGTTGAAAGGTTCTCTTTAATGCTTTGTCGTCGCTGGATATTGATTTGTCTAAAATAGTCATACGTGACGGGGAGACGGGTAAGCAGATTTCAAATAACTCCATTGGTTTTATATATATGTGGATAGGTTCCGCTGTGTCATTGTGAAAATGGTCATTAATACCTTATAAATAATAGCTTAGTTTAGCTACTTAGTGACTATTATTTGCTTAAATACAATTGACGTATAGGCTTATGTACACTTATGAAAGTCTGACATAAGTTTTATGCGCATACGAGTAAACCAGTTTATATATCTAACCTGAACAATTACATACTTTTATCAGTTTTTTACCTTTTTTAGAAAATTTTCAGTGCAAATTTTTTTTTGAAATATTTTACACATTTTTTACTTCTGACTGTTGAAATCTAACTCTTAGCCCGAAACAAATATTTACGTATAATCAGCTCGAGTGCTTGTTCTATATCTAAATATGGTTTTATCTACATGACTAGGTATTTGGAAATTGATATATGTAGTTTATCAGCTGTCTGGTTATCGTGGTACGGGTCACGTCTAATTTGGGATCAGACAGCAACGTGAGGGTTATCTGTAGAAGTAAGGTGTCTAGATTTTTCCATAATATTTATTCGACAAACAGACAGACCGGCAACCTGATGTTAAGTGGTCACCGCCGCCTTTGGACATGTGCAAAACGCGAGGAATGATCAATGCATTGCTGGCTTTGGAGGAGAGCTCTCTTTGCGTTTTTCTTGAAGAACCCCATTTTAATATCTAACACACTTAGCCTATAGTTTTGTACAGTCAGAAGTGTTCGCCAAGGCTTGATTCCTGATCCCAGATCGGAATGATGAGACCACCCACTAGCCTAACACGAGCCTTAATGTATTCATATTCAGCACATGTTTTTTTGGAAACAATAAATTTCAATTGCTGGAAAAAATTTTTTCAAGAACTTACCTCAGCATTTATGACAGATTTAATAAAAGTAGAAAGGCAAAAAAGTTTGTCAGTTTCGTCGCCAGTCGAAACCCGTACCCTCTGCGTACATCTACAAACAATAGGCGTAACGATATACATATATGCATTCTATCTGTAATAGCTTATGATAATTTGTATGCATAATCAAACGCATCGCATTTAATAGTTCATATAAAATATCTATTGATACACTTTCTTCCTTACGGCATAAAACAAAATCCATTTCGTTTATTAAAAAGGTAAAGCGCTAATCACTCATATTTTATCGCCAATATAAATACTAGTTATAAAAATTTGCAATTCATTTTCAACAGGAATTCACAATTTTGCATTGAACGGTTTTTATACAATGATATTAGTATTTTAAAAAGCGTTTCTGGTCTCAAATAGTATTTTATACCGTATATTTTTAATTAAATATAGTCTTTAATACCGTTTATATTAAATTAAATATAGTCTTTAACTGCCAACCCGCACTTGGCCAGCGTGGCAGACTATGGCCTTAACTCTCTCAATATGAGAGGAGACCCATAGTCCAATAGTGCAATTATAATGGGTCGATTATTATTATAGTCTTTAAGTCCAGTTTATATTTTTATAGCAAAAAGGCGTTGTAGATGCAGTAATCTTATAACGACAAGTGACCTCATTGGCTACTTAATGCAACTGGACGAAATGACACTTGACAATCCTATTTCCACATTCTTGTTCGAGGACTTGCAGATGTCTGTGGGCGGCAGTGACCGCTTATGTTTGCTACCTGCGCGTTTGCTAATCCTATATTTAAATAAACATGACAAATAGTTAGACGGCTCATGTGTTGGTAAGATCCTTTATAGACACTTCCAGAATTAACATCATAACTGTTTGTCACATCACTACATAGTATAAAACAAAGTCGCTTTCTCTGTCCCTATGTCCCTTTGTTTGCTTAAATCTTTAAAACTACGC
>DWDT01001364.1:0-16137 GCA_018245595.1 Microceris scylla | reverse complement strand
GTTCCCTGCTACGACGAGCTGAAGATCGAGCTCAGTAGCGTGCTATTGGAGAGGCCTATGTCGAGCAGTGGACGATGACAGGTTGATAATGTGTGTCTGATAGTGTATATAACAAACTGGTTAAATTTGTTTTGGAATTTGGTATATTGGGCATATGTTAAGGGAATTTTAATATCATCTACATCTGTTGTTAAGAAAACAAAACTTTTCATCCATCCGCTTTCAATCCACTATTGGATATAGGTCTCTCTAATCGACTCCACTCCGTCTGACTTTCTGTCCAGCCGATTCCCACTGTCTTCTTAAGGTGTCGCTTTGTTAGGTAGTCGGATAAGTAACAATTTAACATTTAACACATTTTTCTAAATGTCCAAATATTTTTTTAGAATTGTGAAATCGTAGAAATTTGAAATTCGGCTACCTCGTTGGTCGAGTGATTAAAATCCCGGATAGGGTATTATTGGATTTTTCTAATTTGAAATTGCTAATGGTGACTAGGAGTCTTGAATTGTGCCCGATGTATGGCAATAGGCTCACCACCGATTCCGTGAGATAAACGTAACTGGTGAAACGTGGAAGTATACGACACACCTCTGCCTACCTTTTCGGGGATTACAGGCGTGACGTTACGTTTGAAATGGACATATTGATTAAATCTCCCATACGTCACATTGAATATGGAATAATATTAAGATCGACCTTATATAATGAAGTTATAGCTTATCAATTTGTTTATATTTTCAGTTACATAATATCAAGATAGTTTTTATGACATATTAAAGAAAGGAACACATCCTTTTATTGTAACAGTACGCCATATGTAATTTATTACACTCTCTAATTGCTATCTCCCACAGTTCGGGCGAGCAATACAGAAATATAATAGAGAAGTATCGAGCCGACATCAATAATAAAATAATAAAGCCTTGGCATCCGACGAAAATGTTAAGAAAAGGACATATTAATTTCGCTCTGGACTCCCTTATCTTCCATCTCACCCACATTCGAACGAGCGGAGTACGCGCGAAAGAGATAGGCGCTTTCCCTCTCCCGCGCTTAAGTGTTCGGCCAGATGTTGCCAATTTTATTGAAAAAGTCCCCGCCATGTTGGCACTTTTGGCTCTGAATTAAGATGTAGGAATGGATACAGAAAAGCGTTATTGCTATAATGTTTATCGCGCGTTAATGGCTTATTTTTTTCTTATTTTCATTAAGTTTTCTTTTTGTGACGTCATAGTCTAAGAAAAGTTTATTGTTACGATTGGGTTATAATATATTGAAAATGATTTTCTAATTTTGTAAATAATATTTTAAGTAAATTTGTTAATGGCGATTGTCAAGCTGCATTTTATTAGTATAAAATAACGTGTACTATATTGTATGTAAATATCATCACCCTTTTCTAAATTTGGCATTTGAAATATAAAAAAGACAAGTAGATTCAAATTATTTCAAATGCTAATATCAACCAAATCGATGAAACAATATATATCCTAACAACTCCAATACGGTACAGTCAAAACTCGATTTCGCTCAGAATCGTGGAATAAAATTATGCATTTCGGTTCCGAAGGCCCATATTAACATGTCATTGGGCGCCATATTGCAATAATATTCGAATTCCGAACGACGCGGGCGCTCTCACTCAGTTACGCGCGAACCAAGTTACACTTGCAGGTCGTTCTCGCATAGTTCTTCAAATTCAAACCTTATTTCTTAAGTAATACAGTCTAGTTAATATTAAAGTAGTAGTAAGATGATTCGGTTCCAGTTTATATTACTGGAAGGTTGGTAGTTTTTACGCGAAAGCTATAAAGTTGAATCGGGGATGTTGGCAGCGATAAATCGTTTCTAGAAAACTTCTATTCGATTATCGAATGGCGGATATAAATGGAATTATGGCGGGAATGTCTCAGGTGCGCTAGATTGTTATTTTGTTTTGAGGATATTTTATAATATAATGCTCAATAATAACTATGGATTGCGCGTCAATAGATGGTTTTAAGGAAATTGTTCAGATATTAATGGTGTTTTAATTAGTTACATTAAGAATTTTTGTTCATACTTTTAATGGCAAGCGACTTATTTTTATCACCATATGGTCATAGTAAAGAACGGTTGATGCAGGTAAATATTGCAATTAAATTTACTTTTATAATAGGTTGCTACTACCCTAACTCGCGTGCATATTCGAGCGACCTGGAGCATAATTCACCCCGCTGCTCCATTACGTATTAGCAGAGATAAGCGACATTAAATTCGGAGACTTACAAATTTACAAAATTAATTTGGCTTATATATTTTTTTGTGTTATCCGACTTTTTATCAATAGGACATCTTTTTTAATAGGCCTATGAAAAATATTATTATGTGATTGGCCAGTGTAACAGCCTAAACCCTTATTTTGAGTGTCATCCGTCCACTGTTGGACGTAGGGTTCTTTTTTAAAGATTTATAATAATATACTAGACTATGGTCCCAGTTTTATTTTATAGTACATGGCAACTGCAAAGTCTATCGATTAGCAGCTGTTGGCCACTATGAGTACACCTTGGTACTCCAACGACAAGTAGTTCATAGAGAGTGGACGTGTTCTGAATTTTGACTAAACGGATTCTGGTCGTTTGTATTAATAGCGGTGAGGTTTTGTTAAACGCTTTGATATTTATATGCTGTTTACCCCGTAAAGGACCTGACGGTATAATAATATCACGCCTGTATTAGCTCGAAGAGGTTGGCAGAGGAGTCTAATAAACTGCCTCCATTCATCGATTATGTTATACATTCTATGAAATGGGTGAGCCATTGCAAATTTAAAAAACCCAATAATACTTTACGAATCTCGGAGATAGAACCCAGGATCTCTCGATCAGTAAGTGCGCTTGCAACCAGTCGACCAACGAGGCAACCAAAAATAACACGGTTTATAAAATTCACATTTCATCATATTTAGTCTCTGTATTGTGCATAGATTATAATAATATTTACATTTATGTCATAATACCAGTTTTATTCAGATATAGGTATTATATGTACGTTCCTTGTTCACGACACTTTCCTCCTTGTATTTTGTGTCGAACTATATGTAACTTGTATTCGGGACACGTGTGCTAACGGAGCGGTACAACGGTGAGGAGCAGATTAATTTAAGTTACTCGTACATCAGTAATTGGAATGTTTTGGTATATTTTGTAATCTTCGCTACCTCTGTGTATTGATATTAGTTTAACAATGAAACTGAAAGATGGCTTTTAATAAATATTAGAAATGTATTTTGTTGAAAATGTACCTACTACGGCAATGTTCCAATAAATAACAATTAAAAAGTTAACTGCACAATAGCCGCGACACTTCTCTCATGTCAGGCGAGATATTAATCTATAGTATATAAAATACTATGTAATAACTGTTCTTCGATTAATTGTACCTACTCGCTCAGCGTACAAAAATCATGTCACGGGAAGTTTATCCCCAGGATTGGACTTAAACAGCCTGATGATGACGATGATGATTATGATAATGATTATGATAAAGTAAAAAATAGTAGTTTTAAGTAAATAATAAAGTGTATTTATGCCGAAATACTTAGATCTAATTTGCTTTATATTCGTTTTTCACACGTTTGTTTTTTTCCGTTTAATTACTGGCAATAATGAAGTAATAACAAAACAAATATTTTGTTTTTTTTTTTAACTGTTATTTTTAAAATATCGAATAAAACTTAAGAACTATGATTTTTAAGACTGAAGTTACTGCTTTGAATTGAAGTAATATATTTGAAATAATTGCGAAGTATTTGTAGTGACGTCAAGCGCAACGAACGAACCGCAGACCGTATTAATGTTACTATTATGAGCTATGAAATGAATCAGTATATCAAAATTAAATTTCGTTCACTGAACGCAAAGAGAAATTGATTTGATATCAACGTTTCTGAGTATTTTAAAATTATTTACTTATTCTGTCAATTACATATTTATATACTCAAGACAGATAAACTATTTGTTTTTAAAAATAATTACATTTTTAAATAGCATTATACATAAGGACATACAAAAAAAAGGACAGCCTTAGTTACTGTCAACTAAAGGTGTATTCTATTTTCGAATTACGATTTAATCATCGATTGCTCTTATCCATACTATTTATAAATACAAATGATAAGCGGCCAGGATTATATTTTACATCTCTATTGTGGTGTCTGTGCATGTTGTCAGATACCACCGTGTAAGCGGCGTGTAGCTTAAGCTCACTCACAGACACACAAAACATAATAATGTCAAGCGCAACAAACACACCGCAAACCGAATTAATGTTGCCATTATGAGCTGGGAAATGTTTACCCCGGATTGTGGTAATTGCAAATGATTTTCGAAATGTATTTCTTCATTTATAGTGACGACTGTGCGAATATTATTCTTTTTGTTGGTGATTTATTAGTTTGCCGATTGGTTAGTGAACCTCTTTGCAGAATCTTAGATATGAACTTTGCCTAAATAAGTCTCACTAAGACATTACTGTTTTTCCATAGTACGTTTGAATTCAGAAAATACTTGTAAGATTCATTATCTCCGAAATTGAAAAACGTGTATTAAGAGAGTGATGAATGTAGAATGAGTATGTCAGATCTGTAGGGATGGAGATATTTGCTTGTTGATACTTTCTGCCTACGCAGTAAGTGACCTGGTGTGAATGTATAGTATTAATATGAATAATAACCGGACTAAATCTTTAGTTAGATGGAATATAAATTAAGCATAGCCTTAATAATTATTTATTTTATGGTTAACTCATGAACCACACTCTATTTAAGCGGGTAACTGAATTAATCGTAACAATATTTTTAAATAGGTAGGGTTCCTAAAAATAGTATCAGTGTAAGGGGGCTAATCTTCTACCACACAATACATTTGAAATTTCTGAAATATTTTGCCCGTTTTCTTTAACTTAATTTCAATTTTCACCTAACGGTCGTGCGTGTAATAAAATCATATGAAAAGGTTGTGTTATAAAGATTAAAAAAACTATCTTTAATAACGTAGGAAATGAACACATTTGAAATTAGAAGACGAACATGGTATACCAGTATTTGTGATAAAACAATGTTTCATAACTGTAAAATGTGGAAGTTTTCATAGACGCGATCAGTTTTCTAGTTAAATAGTGTAGATATGGCTACGGTCTTTCCTTTTTTATTCTAAGTCTTGTGTTCTCAAGCGACAGCGTGCACACTCGGTGGTAATGCTGATGACGATTTTGACGATGAAGATAATGGGAGTGCATGAGAGTTACACAATAAATTATTCAGTCTCCGCCGCGACCTCACTGAAGTTTGCTGAGCTCATGAAGAAGGACCGCATATAGATTAGAAACTAATTAGACCATACGGATTAACAAAATGAATTGTTTAGTATTGAATAAAACTAATTATCCAAGTATAATCAGGTTGTAAGTGAAACCAATTAGTATATTATAGATGTTAATGATAGCACGATGGATTATCTGTGACAAAAATTACAAAATATGCAATTAATGACGATTGTACTTCGAAATTAGCAAATCTATAGCGTTTAACGTATTGCCCTCCATATTTAGATACCATTACGTATAAATATCTGCTAAATAGAAAAAAGACCAATAAATAATAATAAAACTTTATAGTAGCCTTTTATTCATATCTAAAACCCTAAGCGGGCTATATTAGAAACAGGCAAAATACAAAATACTTGCGCCACTATTAAAAAACAATGGCGGTTACAAAAACCCCGTAATTAAAAACTCAGTACAACGTTATTTAATTAACTGCCAGTACGATCGAGTCTCTGTGCAGTCTGTGGACGGTTCGCGCCTATTTTTACGCGGCAAAGTGTGAAAATAATTGATTCGAGAGGGGACTAGAGGCCGAAATGGCTTTATTGAAAATGATTTTGGCGACAATTTGCTTTTATTGCGAATAGGTTTTTATTACTGTAGTCGCTTGTAGAGGAGTACTTCATACGATTTTAATACTCATTAATAAGATTTTTTGAAAATTTGTAATTAGAAGTGTAATACACAATGTATGTTTTTGCGTTTATTTTAATTTTTACGTATATGTGTAGATAGATACCTACTTATTTGCCGTCGGTATATGCAACAATATTTAAGGACCTAAAATGTTTCTATTGAGTTCTAAATAGGGACTGATAGCGGTATCGAAATTCTCCAAAACCAGCGTCCATGTATGAAAAGAGGATAAATGTAGAAGCATTCAGCAAGGATAGAGATATTTGGCACTCAGTGCTCTTTGCCTATTCCGTAAGGGACCTGGCGTGATGTTATAATATGTAGTAATGATAAGCAGCAGCTTATAGGTTCCTGTTTCCAACTCTGATTATCTTGATTTTAGATTCTCGTCACATGTGAGCTTATGACATCATATCCTTTTTAAAATGCAATATAAATTGAACCTACTTATACAAAACAGAATCAAACCACGCAATGACAGTTATGAGAAAAAACCTTGATGATTTTCAACAATATTATGTTTGTATACATAGAACAAATTATTTTGTGCAATATTGTAAATAGATTTTATTAAAAATATTCCTAAAATTTTACAGTATACAAAATTATGACAAAAATGGCTTTTCTCAAAACTGTCATTGTGTGCTTTGATTCTGTTTTGCATAAGTAGGTCTAATTAATAATAGTATTTTTAGATAGTTTTACATAATTCCTTCTGAACACAGACTATGGAAAACTCGCACAAATACAAGGACTTATACACGTTACAGATAAAAATATATTATCTAATATAATCCTCCAAATATCTAACTTTGTAGCCAATTTAACACCCAAAGGTAAAAAACACCCATACTTGTTTTACCAACATTGGTCCTAGTTGGAAAATCGAAGCCTCAACCCCTCTGCTCGGCAAACAAAATACTAACCACTACACCAACAAGTCAGTTAACGTAAGGGAATCCACAAAAAAATAAAAAAAAATGCAAAAAAATCTAATTAATTATACAGGTATTTTTAGTAACTTTTTAGTTCTGCGTTTTAAGCAATTAGTTATATTTTTGTAATTGGATTGGTAGAAACGGTTTAAGATGTTGCTTAAATCAATTCCAATAATGACAAGTCGCAGATAAAAATCTCTCAGTAAAAGCCGACAGGGAGCTGATTGAACGGAAATTGGATGCGAAGATCCAGCCTTCCAGAGATAGCACAAAACGTAGAGAATTTTTGTAATATTTCGTTGACTGGAATTACTTTTGTAACTTAATATAACAGTTAAAGAAGAAGTTGTTTACTTTGGGATCAGGTGGCCGCGTTTATTTGTTAATAATTACACGTGTATTTCCTCGAAGAAATAGTTCGTGGAGTGTAGTATACTTCCCCAGTTCACCAGTTACGTTATACGTCCCACCATAGAATGGGAGATAAACCTATTACCATACACCGGATGCAAATCCATACTTTAAGCGACTACTGGGAATTTCAAGTTAAAAAACCCAAAAATATTATACTTTGCTCGTCCTGAGAAACGAATCTAGGACACTAATCAGCAGTGGCGTTTGCATACGCTCTACCATAGAGACAGTTACCATTATTTTGGCATTATATTAATGATGTAATAAGGCTCTACCACACTACGGGGGTGCGGGACATAATATACATTACATTAAGGTCAAATTCTCACCACACCGTAATTTTAGGCGTTACTGTGGGTGTAGAAATATTTCCTTCAAGATATCCGACCCTGGGAATTTATTCCTTAATTAGTTTTAACGTTTAAGCTGTTGTGGTAATTGGTTTATCACTGAAGCTAATTAATTGAATTATTTACTTGTTTTTAAAATCATTGCCTAATGATAAGGAAAATATGAATATATTTTATAATTCTATATTTTTATATAGAAATATATAATAGATTATTTAAAAAACGGAGTTATTTTTTAACAACGTTCTCAAACAATTATATGTTCACTTATGTTGAATGTGACAAAAAGTATCCACGAAATATATTACGCATAACTATCTGCCTTTAAAAGAAGAATGAAACACATCAAAGAATAAAGTCTATACATGAGAAAATAATAATAAATGCAAGACCTTCCTTCACAGGTGGCATATTGCCTTCACTTTGGGCTCACGGTTGGACTTTGATAAAGTTGCGCGCGATATTGGCTGTGGCGTTACGAAATTTCTACTCACGTGCGGTGAAAAAAATTACCAATATCATGTGACGAGGGCGACGGGGGAGGGGATAAAAAGCAATCAATTCGGAAATATCGACGGAGCATTTTAAGTGATTTCATTACTTTACCTAATATCCGATGCTCGAGGGGTGAGAAGACATCTGATTTTTTACTGCACGCGCTACAAAGCCCTTGCCTGCGTTATATATTTTTTTCAACTGTATATATTTTTTTTTTAACCCATTACAATTCCACTGCTGGAATATGGGTCTCCTCTCGTATTGAGAGGGTTAAGGCCATAGTCTGCCACGCTGGCCAAGTGCGGGTTGGCAGACCTACCTTACCTACCAGGCTACCTTAATATAAGATGATTATTATTGTTACTCCCGGCAACTATTGTACAAGATTCGTTTGCATTATAATCGATCTAAAACTACCTCGTATGTAGTGTACCCCGTGTATGTTCGCCTGTCTAATCCGTGCCTGTATAGTGCGCGCTCAAAACTTAAACAGTACCTACTTATTAGTGATGGAGTAAATTACGGCGGTATCCAACAAGAAAATGATAAGGAACCAAATGCGGATACGAGACACACACACAAACGGACGTCGTGTTGTTCAAACAAGAGAACATTAACACATCGGAGGGATACGAAAATAGCAACACCGATAGCGCAAACACACTAACACACGCCCACACGTTGTACGTGAACTGTAATAAAAACATACATAAGCATATCGAATGCGCTATGTACAAGACACCCAATTTCAAATGTTATCATTGGAGTTGTTTATACGAGCCGCCGCGCCGACCGCTGAACCAATTTCGAGAATTCGCACCGGGATGTGTTCGTAAGCGGTGGCCGCTCGAAAAGACTAACGGGGAGAAAACTTTGCGAAAAAAAACTAGGTCTAAAACGCGATAACGACTAGCTATCCATTCGTGTTTAGACGTGGGCTCGTTTGATCGGACAGGTACCGGTTCCATCTGGTTCCATTATCGAGCTGGTGTAGAACGAGGAATGTGGAAGGATTGCGGACTCACCTATATTTATGACATACATGGCCTGGGAGCGCTCGAGCCGCTGCGCGTGCTCCACGGCCGAGTAGAGTCCGGAATCCACTTTAAACACTTTGTAAAACTGTAACACAAACGGTATCCACTGCGTCGAACGCAAGCATCTTATGTAGGCACTGGCACTGCCGACGAGCGGCGAGGATCGCACTGGCGTGACACTGAACGCGGCTGGCGAGTACGGATCGCAGGCGGACACTGACTAGCTGCGTGCGCGCGCGCCGCCCGAGCGCCTCACTTCATTCACTCGGCAGCCATTCCGCACTTCGAGCGGCTACAAGCGCTCAGTGCGATGACGCAAATCAACATTTGCTAAAACGACGAAAATCTTGGCAATACGTGCAATACGCGTGTGCGAGGCGAAATGCATTTTTATTGAGAATCCCTGTAGGCATTACATCATTTCATAAAATACTAGTAAATGATACGAGTCAAGTAATAGAAAGTAATAATATATTTTACACGTGCCATAGAATACATACCTCGATTTAAGTTCACGACCCGAAAACCAATTAATAGTACAATATAAGCAAAAAATAATATTATGATTAGGTACATTTTGCCTTACAAACACAATGAATGAAACCAATAAATTCTGAGAAGAAAGAATATGAGATACAACCTTATATCACACGGCACGCGAAATATTGTGCCAGTTCTCGATCAAACATCCAGCTCACGTCTTCCGAATTATACTTCTGTTGAATTTAAAATATTAATCGTATGTATGTTAATCTGATAAAATTAGAATCGACTTAGGTATAGCATAGCACAAATGCCGGTGCTCATCGATGTATGGACAAATAAAGTAGTTAGTAGGAATATTTGTTAACTGCTGCTTCGTTCTATAACCTGGGAAATGGGAAGGTAATGGAGGAAGGGGTGGAGGGGGGCGGAAATGGTTCTGTGCCACATCACATGTTTTAATTTATCGTGACGACTCTTTATTATTTATGATTATGAAAGAATCTTATTACGTAATATTGAAATATATTTACATAAACTTGACTCTTTGATCGAGTGTTTGCAAGTGTGACTACTGAACGAGAGGTCTTGGGTACGATAACCGGGAAGACTATCATTGGGTACCATTTCTAACTTGGTATTTTCTAGTAGCTCGGAGTCTGGATTCATGGCCAATGCGTGGTAAAGGGCTTACTCCCTATTCTATAGTGGAACGAAAACGTAACTGATGAAGGACGAGAGTAAGTTATTAGTAACTGAAACAACAATTATCATCTTTGTTTTACTACCATCGATATCGAGTCAAAACTGATGATGCATGCCGTCACACCGATGTGAGATTTTTCCATCACTTGTTTAGATTTCATTTGTCAATTTTTTCAAAACGTTCTTCATTGTAACTATTTTTTAGACATGAAACAAAACAGAACAAATTATACATCCTTGACGAACTCCGATTTTTTGATTAAGATTCTTCGGTAATTTATTATCTGTTTTAATCCACATGATCCCACCTTCATACAGATGTTTGAGAAGATAAAGAAAGCATCGGCCTTAGCATTTTGCGCAGCGTATTACAAACTGCTGGCTATTTCACGGAATCCAATGCCTTCGAGAATTCGGCCAACCTGATGTATGTTCTTTTACTGGACTCCATAGAATTTTATAGTAGTTGACGTACTATCAGAACTTGCACTTAAATATCTGTACTTTTTATAAAGCCTGATTGTTGTATGCAGTAAAATTTTGCTTTCGTAAGACTTTAGAACAATGAGAAGGTAGTAGTTAATACTAAGATTTATATTGCCCTTTGTATAGGGAGAAAATGTGTGTGACCTTATTTTTATGACCAATTTCAAGTCTGCTATAATTTATTTTTGCTTATTTTTTGCTTATTTTTATGACCAATTTCAAGTCTGCTATAATTTATTAGACACAGTATCAAAGATCTGGGCGCCATATTCTCCGGAAGCTTTAATTGTCTCAATATTTATTAAGTTAATTAGTGCAAGGAGAATGCTTCAACCGACCCGTCATTGTCGCCTGTTTGCGGACACGTCTTGCTGACGCATTGTTAAAATCGTATAAATAGAAACGTTCCCGGATGATATAATAACAATAATAATATTTTCTTGATATTTGAAGAAGAATAGAAGTTTGTCATTTGAAAAATTGTTATTAATAGACTACATATTCACGTATTGTCAGCCAAGACGTCATATTGTTACGTTTCGAATAAACCAACAGCTAGCACAATTATCTCGTATACACAAAAGTCATTTCTCATGCAGTATTAAATCTAATTTGATCAACATCTAGAAGGTTAAGCACAGTTCGCTATTCATGAGATCAAAGGATCGCAAAACAAGTTATTGAGGCACTAACGTCATTACGTATGTTCGAATCATATCAACACTAAGAATTATTATTAAAACAATTCGCGGGGAATGTTTATGTGCGCGTTCCGATATAGCGCGGTTTGATTACGTGTTGAATTGACTAACAATATTATTAACCTAAATACATAGAAAACGTGCGGATCTTAGAGAAAAAATTCATGGCCGTTCAACGTACTATTACAGAAGATATATCCAATATAAAGAGAATAGCATGAAAGCCATTCTGTCTTCAAGTACTACTCACTCTTTCCGCACATAGCACATTAGTTAAAATTTTTAAAAATTCTGCGACCGGTCGCATTGGCATGCATGAGCATTCACCATCTCCTCCCGCACAAAAGGTAGCCCTTTTCCAACTTGTCTGGGCGCAAAAAAAAAAAACCAGAAAAACATTTAAAACGCGTTCAATAGTACATAAGTAACACTTGACGTAATAAAAGATATCGGCAAATCCGATAACGTAATCTAGTAACAGCAATAATAATATCTTCTGACACCACACACGCCCATCTCTTTCCAAACTAGGCGGAGCGCGCACTGTGATAATTAGACAGCTAATTAATATCGACCAACATAACAATGTGGGAGTATACATTTCTAAGTATATATGTAGTTGTATGTAATGTAACTTCGTAAGCAGACACACACCAAATACTACTCGCGCTCGTTACCTCAATATGGCTTCAGGCGGGAATCATATCCAATCATTGTAGTGTCACGGAACAACAGGACAATCGAAATATTACTTAAGAAAAATATAATCATTATTAATATAATCATTCCACTGTTGGAGTATGGGTCTCCTCTCATATCGAGAGGTTTAAGGCCGTAATCCGCCACGCTGGCCATGTGCAAAATTTTATTACCGCTTATTTGCCACTAGTAGCCGTCGCAGATATAACCACCTGTTTATTCGCGCCATTTAGATTCCAATATGATTCTCTCGGTACGTTTTCCATTTCAAATTGTTACTGTAATTAAATATAATCTTAGTCGCATTCCATTAGTTTCGTTTCATATAAATATCATAGCACAGTCTTGATTGCTTGACTGCAAATGATTTATTTATATAATTATTGTTTAATTTAAAATGTTATCTAATTTAAATTTAATTTTAATTTCAACCAACTTTATTTATAGCCAATTGTATTGACTGGCAATTTACCACACTGTTTTTTTTCTGCATTATTTATGTATTTTTTCTTTAAAAATTCTTAATCAACGTCAGGCATGTAGAATTAGAGCTAATTGGCACTCGGAACTCTCTGTCTACCTGCATAAGGAATGTGGTGCGATTATATAATAATAGAAGAAATATTTAAAAAAAAAATCGAAATAGTTTTTGAAATAAAAAACAACCAAGAAAGTTATCAGAATAACCTTTATAAAAAATTAAGATTTCTTCACCGCATATGAAAACGCTACCTACTTGCACTTAAAAGTAACAATACATATAGGTATTTAACTTATACACGTGCAATCATCGTCTATGACTGAGCTTGTTTGTTTCACCCATCTATAAATAAACATCCTCTTTTGCATAGAAAAACTTGCATGACATTCAGCTAATTACACATTTACATTTGAACACGATACAAAATGTAACTAATATGAGTTTGATTTCACAGTTTACATGTATATGGAGGAGGACCAAGACTTCTCTATCATAACCAAATAAGTCAAATACTGACTGAGGGGGAATCACAAAGTTCTTCAATCGAACTGTGGGTAAGTATGAAGAGAATCTTGAAGAAGCACTTCAGACATAAGGACAAATATTTGGCACCCGATGGTCTCTGCCTAACCCGTAGGCAACCAAATCCGATGATGATATCCGGTATGGAAACTAGGTCACAACAAGAGCCACCTATAACGTCAATGTAATTAAAAGCAGCGTCATGACCTTTTCATCTCGACGCATTCGACGGGTACCTCCGCCCTGATAGGATATCGACATCTCTTCAATATGCCGGTAAGTAACGATTAATCTCGTCAACGATCAGCGTACTTTTTAATAAATCCGTTCTGACGCTGCTGAAAATTCAACCGCGTAAGAAGAAGTCAAGAAAATTTGACACAATATCTAAGTGGATAGATTGCACTTAAATAGTTAAATAATATTGACGTGAATAGGCTGATGATGATGATTATTGCAAGTAAACATTCCATTGAAACTGAGATGATTTAGTGCTTTCCCAGTAAGCTTCCAATTCCAATGATCTAGGGTTCAAATCTTGAAACGCATGTCTAACTTCACTGGCGTACTGACTTCTTTAAAATTAATAACTATCATCTGCTGTAACAGCGAAGGAAAACACCACAAGGAAACCTGCGCCGCTTAAATTTTTCCTTGATGTTCCCTAAGACGTGTGAATTCTAACAATCGGCACTATGCAAGTTTGACAGACTATTGCCCTAACGTTTTTTTTTCTGACAATGAGAGACGATTCCTGTTCAACAACGGAACGATAAAATTCATAATAACGATTATTAACAAGCATTTGCGCATAACGGTAGTTACATATTACGAATGACTACGTTGTATGAAATGGTACATAATGAACAACATTTAAGTCACCCTACCAAATTGTAGGGGCCAAAACAAAGAATTGGCACGGAGAATGTTGTGTGGAACTAAACTCGTACAAATCAAACGTTGTCACACTGTGTCGTGAATTAGTTTAAACTGAATTTCGTTTTTATTTTCTTGGAAGAGGATGAACGGACGTCATGACGGTGACACATCCCCGCGGCCTCGACACTGGCGGCGCCCGCTGATGATTCCGTAACTACACAGATTTGGTGTCGCGAGCCAAAACTAATCCTTGCTTTTGTTACTAACTGGATAACTGTTTTCGATGGAACAGTTTCAGGAATAACTTCAGGACGTATCTCGATATTAGTGTATGGTACCCGCATTATCTTCGAATGTAATTCACAGCCTTATTGTGTAATCAGACTGTCGCGTTGATCTAGTGGTTGCAAGCGCTACTCCTGAACAAGAGGTATAACGTTCGATGCCTGGGTCGGGCAAAGTACTACCAAGTTTTTCTAACTTGATATTCCATGTAGAAACATGGATTATAGATTTGTACCTGGGCGTCTACGTGTATAATCGACCCCCGACTATAATCTCACCCCCTTTGCCAGAGATGCTTAAATATAACTGGTAAATAATGGTAGTACTGCAAACTTGTCTACCCCTCCGAGGAAATATAGGCGTGATGTTCTGTAAATCATAACGAAAAACTAAGTAAATTCGTAATTACAAGAAATTAATAATCCATAATGGGTATGCATATTATGATAACATCAATAAGATCATAATATTATACAGGTGCTTGGTTTTTAGACAAAGAATTATTAAATGTCTTATTATTTGCTTCAGGTTTAATGCTTTATCTACATAGACAGTCTCAAAACAACTTTTTTTTTTGATTATTTTAACTTTGAACCGATTGCGTCATAGTACGAAACGAATACATCAACTAATACCGTCAACTCACACTAATAATAATACGTTTGATGTCCGGTTTAAGTTAGATTTCTTGATAAACGCAATTAAAATATCATTTGAGTGTATGAACAGTTGGAAGCGGATCAAAAATTATGTAGTCGGAAAACTGTTGTTCTACGGCGATGACGACAAGCGCGTCTCGTTCACATAAATAGGTATTAAATGTAAGATATAAATACAGGATTAGATCACAGTTGGGGATGATCGGCGCCCGCGACTCACTCTCCCGGCGCCTACGCGCCGTGTTGCAATCAATTTACGCCTTTCCGACTAGACGAAATCTTCAAATTATATATTCAAAGAATCGCGTGGGTTTCACACTGTACGTAAACTTATGATATACGCGCTCTTCCACATCGGATATGAACGCATTTATCGAACACGTGTTGGAAGGCAAACGATTTACAAGCTGTTTGTAAAAAACTAATTTAGGCGCCGTCAGCTTTTTGGTTCACCATACGATGTATTTACAATATAGTTACTTGAAATGATATATATGAATGAAAGGAATAGATATTTCCGTTCCATAAAATAATTCCTAATGAAAAACACGTAGGTACATTATTATATTAATTACCTACGTTGACAGCAAGACAAGTCCTATTGAAGTTTGTTCATCTATAACCTTGTGTTGGCGGAGACCCAACGTACCGCGTGTTCAAATTCATTGATAAAGTACGTACATAATCGATTTTAAATAAAACTATATCACACTGGGTGCGCACTACGATGTAGTGGAGATGAGAATCAGTTGCAGCTGACTTAGCAGGTTGTAGTTTTTTTAACCAATAACTTTAAATTTGACTGCTTCGTTTTCAGGTCGTGGGTCGGCTTTTGTTGGGTTTTTCTAGCTTGAAATTCTTCATAATAGATGGGTGACGATGAATTGCTTACCCGTTCAGGGAAACACAGGCGTGATGTTACCTTTAAATTATGATTAATTTTTATTTACAATTAATTTCTGTTAAGTAGATACACCAGAAAAAAAAAACAAAT
>DWDT01001363.1:0-16139 GCA_018245595.1 Microceris scylla | reverse complement strand
TAGAAAATCTAAATTAGAAAATTTTTGTAGTGTTCGACCCGGGAATCGAACCCGGGACCTCCCGATCGGCAGTCGCATATGCAACCAACACGACCAACGAGGCAGTAACTGTGATTACCTATTATTATTATTATAAATTAGTTTATGACTCAGGACTTTATTGACTCGGCACGAGGAAGATGTATTTTTAATTGTTTTGATTGAATCAGTAAGCATGTATGGTTTATTTGTTTGTGATTGTATGCTTTTAGCTTATAATAATTTTGTATTAAAATTATTCATCATCATTTGCCTATCACAGTCCAGTACTGGACTCTATGTCCTCTTTATTTATTGGACAACATCGCCCCGTGTTCTTGGCCAAAGTTGTAAAAATCCTCTATGCAAGAAGTTGTTTATAATTAAACTATCTCCAATAATACATTTTGAAATGATCTCCAAACGAACAGTTGTTCTATTGATATGGTTCCGTTTTGTAGAGTATGTCATGGTAGAGAGACATTATTAAATATAGGTGTTTTAATGTGTGCTGACGTACAGCATTATCTCTATGATAAGGAAGGTAGAAATATCTATAGAACTATGGTCTTCGAGTACCTTTCACCATCATGTGTTCCACTGGTCTGTTTATTATTCCAATGAAACAAAACAATTAACTGTTGAAAAATGTATTCAAGAACATTTCCTGCTATCAGCTAAAAATAATAGCCCCAGAGATATTTAAATGTTTGATGAAATGATGATATATGAAAACTTGGCCTGAAATTGTACACTATTGAAAAGCCAAGATTAATGAAAAGTGACCTAAAAAGGAACGAGAAAGACTGAAAATAAACTGGTTCATTTTAAAGTTAAAAGGAAATATTAGTCTTCCAATACACTTAGTTGTCAAGTTGTAACATAGCAACGACTGCCCTAGTTACCTCATGAACATTAAATTTGAAATGACCTAGTTTCTGCTAACATGTTCTTCGGTCGGTTTAAGGCAGGTTTCAAAGAAATGTATCGGAAGTTTTACACTTTTGACCTGTTTACGTAGAAAATGATAACTTGAGAATCGATTACCCTAAGAATTCAGGAGGTACCTAACTATTTTAGGATATAACAAAATCCCCTTCCCGTATTCCCTGAAGGACGTTGAACACTTCCACGATCCGAATGTTAAATTCCACGTCGCATCATAGAGCTTATTGTCATATATAGGTCACAAATTCCGACTAAGAACTAGTACTAAAAATTCTTGAGTTTCAAAAATCCAATAGTAGGTACCCGGTCCCAATTTCCCAATAGTTGAGACATAACACTGCATGGTTGTTTAAAGGACAAATACCACAGCCATATGTTATAATTATATTCCAGGTACCATGAAGCGTACACAAACATACACAAGATGTCCTACTTTCTTCCTAAAAGGATGTGTAAATCCTTTCAAATAGGATTAGAATTCTATTTGGCCTTCGATATGTCAGGCTGTTAGACTATCAGCATCATATTTGTATTAAAATTCTATTTAGGAAAATAGTTTTCTCTATCCTTATTTGTCACGTCGCTCTTCGCGACTAATTAGCGCTGACAGCGCGACTAACGGTTTGACAGCTTTGATATCGGTCCGCCGTGTTCACCGGGCTCGTGTGAGATCGGTATTTTTTTGTCATGGATTAATATCAACTGTTTATTAATTTCGATTTTAAATAATATTGTTAATTAAATCTATTTTTTGTCTATCTATGTTCGTTATGTATAAACGATTATAAATTAATTATTTAAAATATAAAATAGCATTTATAAGTCATTAGAAGTGTTGATATATTTGAAAAATTTATATACACTGCGTTATTTATTTTTAATACTCATTATACGCTGTTTTACCCGACGTTTATTAGCAACGGGCAACTGCCTTCGAAGAATTACTAGTTATAAATTTCAAAATTATACAAATAGTCTAACTTGATTATATAATTAGTTAAACTAATGATGAACCCAGGTGAACCATTTTGTAAAGTTCCGAGGATGACAGCTTTGATCCTGTCCGTTTCACTTACAGCAAAGGTAATTATCACTACGACAATATCTGTCTTAATATTCGTATAGTATAATGATCAAAGATGTGCTTGAAATAATGCTACCTTAAGCGGTCTTCATATAATGTATTAACTGTTTGGTAAATAGATAAAAAGTTTCTTATGTCTATCAGAATTTACTTACTCAAAAAAAGATGAAGCGAACGTTGGGTTGAGACTGACTATTTTTGAACAAATTCTTAGAGAAAATTTAGCAGACAGTTTAAGATCGCTTGATTTTTTACCAGAAGTTATTTGAAACCAGAAGTTATTTGAAATTTTCGTTTGTCGCCAAAACATCTGTTAGGGTTGTTTAACCATAAGTGGCACTATAGTCTAACGATTTTGATCTACACGAAGCCACAAAAGACCTAAGACTACATCCTATTGTTTTATTTGATATCCTGCTTGAAATGGATCCTGACAAGGACACTGACAGCAAATGTTGAACACATCAATGTCTTCGTTAACGTTTTGTAACAAAAGAACGGATGATTCTATTGTTAGACAATATCTCCAACTTTCTATAGGTCTACCATCTGGTCGTCTGCACTATATTTAACCCGTTTCTTCCTTTTTCATCTCCCCTTGTTCTGAGCGATTCCTCGAACGATCGTAAAAATACTGGATCCTTAAACAGCGTGTCAGGTTTCCTAGTTAACACTGCAATATGGTCTTGACAGATTGACAAGCATATTAATGGGTAATAGTGTCTTACTACCAACTAGTGAACTGAAAACGATTGATCGTCGCAGAGGTAATACTGCAGGCGAATCAGGACAAAAGCGATAGGATTTGTGTTAGAAGATTTATGATAGCATCGCTAAAGAAGGGTTTGAAAAGTGAGTAGATTTCCAACGGTTGCATATGGCTGCAGAAGTACGTAATATATGTGATGGATTTTGTTGTTTACTTAGCATATTTCCATTTTAATTATGGGATTTACGCAATATATCCTTTCTTTATATATTTCCAGGCTTTAGTTTCATTCTGGACAGATTTCAGTACTGGCAGTCTTAAGTTACAACCTCATAGCTTTTCGTAACTGAGTTTAGGTACGTCATAGTCAAGGGTTATAGGAATATAATAACCTATTCCTAATATTGTACTGATCAGACTTGCCTATTAAAAATCCAGTCCTAAAACTTTTTGTTTTTATCTTCATTTCTATTCCATTCACAGGAGCTGCAATATTCAATGCAATTTGTTGCACATTCATCAAGTTTCGTTATTCGCTCCTGGTGGGTGAAACAAGTTTTAAAACTTGCCTATCAACTAAAATTCCAAGACATCTCTTCTATTCCTAAACTCGACCATTTTGTATGGATTTGGTAAAAACTGGTAAAATTCAAAGATCTTGTCTAATTGGCTCCTTAGCGTCGGTAAAGGGTTAATTATGGATGATTTTGAGCTTTATGGAAGTATAATAAGGGCGGAGTGCTTGTGTTAATAGATTGTGAGAACGTCTCCTAACGGGACGCCCTAATATGGGGATGATTGTAGGGTGACTGGAGGCTGTTTTTGCCTTTTCTAGGTAGCCCGTGGAGTATTTTATCTTAAGGCTAGATTATTTGTATTTGGTTACAAATGACAATTATTCTTACTAATGGGCTGTAAGAATATTTAAAATTCCGTGTTTCAGTTCCTGAAATGACTCAACTCTACATTAACAATTACTATTCGCTTTTGTAGTTGAACGAAATACGACACTGCAATAACCTTTACTATCTTATTTACGAAATTACTAAAGGTTTTATATTTACACTATTATTTATTTTGTGAACGAAATAAAGACATGGGATGTATGAGAGCTACACATGACTGTCAGTTTATGTTTTGTAGTGAACTTATACATATTATGTATGAACTAATCAAACACACATGTTCTGTACATACTTATGTTCTGGTTTAACTGTAGGTATATGTTTTTTGGTATGTGTAAAATCTGTTTTATTCGTGTGTATATATGTTTTTGAGTGTAGAGCTCTGTATGTGCAAATTCATAGACAATTTATATTTTCGTATATTTACAGTAAAGTATTTACGCACTTGTGATAAAGTAATTACTTTTTGAATTAGCGAAATACATTCACTGAAAATAAAATTTGTATTTCTTAACAAATATAACCTACGATAAAGATGAACAGGTTTGTTCTAGACATGGGTGGTTTATTTCAGAACGCATCTATGAAACCAAATAGGCGAGATCGCAACCAAATGCTGACAGAACCAAAAATGACGTAAAAAGTCAGTTGTTACATATGTACATATCTACGATTACTTCTTACTCACAATGTTATATTAGTCAAGTTGTCAAGCAGTGAAATAATTATAAATGTACCGGCTTAACTCACGTACGTTTTTCGGGGTGGCCCTAACAGTGAAATAATGTTACAAGTGGTTATATCATCATATTAGTTATATTTTTAAAAATGTAACATTACAACATAGATGTGAGGTACTAACAATATTTAAAGTATTCGTCAATTTGTCGTGTTTTTAAAAATAGAACCAACTTATTTGGGCCTTTTTACAATGCTGTATACCCACATATAAAGGTGAAACGAACTTTTAAAACGAGATTAAAATCGCAAACATTTTAAACGTGCACAGTATAAATATTGCGGTAGAGCCTGTGGCAGTGTGCACGGAGCTTTATATCGACCATTTGATCTAAATATAACCGTCTTAACTACACCGTTAGGGCTTTGATAGAGCGTCGTAAAAAGTGCGGTTCGATTCCCGGTTGGTGCAGAATATATTTATCTCGCTTGTTAAGCATCAACGGTAACTCGGAAAGAGGCAAACTAGTCAATGCTAATGATTATGAAGAGAAACACTAGACATTCTTTTCGAGCACTAGAAACTAGTCTTTGGTCAACTTATGCAAATGTTATTCAAATGGTCAATTCGTCAAATTTAATACATTGAAATTTTGAAAATTTCTTGAAATAAAGTGTTATGGATTGGATTTGTTGGTGAACTAGCAATGCAACTTAACCATGAGATTCAATGATTTTGTTACATAATTAGACGATATTTCGGAAAGTTCGGCTTTATCTACCATCACAGGATAGATTTTGAATAACTTATGCCTGGGACATGGCAATAGCTTCACCACTTATTTCATACCGGGACGCATAACATAACTGGTGAAATGTGGGCCCATTACATTCCTCTGTCTACTACCTCGGGGAGATATAGGCGTGATGTTATGTTATGCTGTACTCATGTTTTACAAAACCTCTGTACAAGAATCAGATGGAATCATCTTATTTTACATAAACACCATAAATAACTTAATATATTCCGAACACGTCTCCGATCACACAATAGAGACCTCAACCTATCTCGTTCCCATAAACAATGGGACAAATTACCATATTAGAAAAGAAAGATATAAAAGTAAACAAGTTTGCCCACGGGAATCTTTATGGGATTTTTATTTTTATCTCGCGTACCGGGAATATGACTTCGCGTGGGCACACCGCGGCGCCGGCAATGCGTAGAAATGACACACTCAATACATTTTATTAAATTAACTGAGATTTTATAATAAACGATAATGTTTACTTAATAATGTGAAGAGTAAATATTATTATTAGAAAATAGAAACGTTTGTTAAGTCAAAGGATAATGTCGCTGTCAGAGCGCATTGAAATTTCTCAGAAATGTTGTCACATAAAATACAAAAAATATGTCTTCAGTCACAACACCTTGATTCTATTTTACATCCTCTTAAGTACTTACCTCTTACTGCGGCAGTGCTACCAGACCAGATTTGATACAACACGCTACCCCTATGAGCTTGAAACGATTAAAAAAGGCTTTGATTTATGTTCGTGAAAATTTTTCTGTCACCTTTTTCAGGTTGTTTTAAAAAAAAGATAGACAATGAGTTTTACAGCGCATTTTATCAATGAGACATGTCTAGTAGTTGTATTGTCTATGGCACACACAAATAGATTCAGAACATTGTAATCCTTTATAGTGTCATTATGAGATGGGATGTGCTTTCTGCGTCCTCGCTTGTGAAATGACGTACGCTTTCACGTTTTTATTATTGGTGTAGTAAAAATCTGTAGCAGTAGTGTTTCTGAGTGAATAGTTGTAAGATTTTTAATATATTTTTTTATTGTCTATGAATTATTATCTATACGTTTTGTAAATACAACATGTGAAATTTGCGTACGTATACTGTTATTAAAGTATTTTCTTTGATTAATGATATTAAATTTTTTTTGTATCTATACGAGACGTTGGTAACAGATAGATATAGGTAGGTATAGTGGTAACGGGAAAAACAGCAGATGGACGTCCGACAGGAAGGAACCCTATGCGGTGGATTGATCAGATCCGTAACACCATACACCTAAAGGTCCAAGAAGCCATACACGCTGCCGAAGACCGAGGCAAATGGAGAGCGTTCGTCCAAGGTGCAATGCATCGAGGTCACGACCCTCAAAATTGAGGAAATCGACACAAGGAGAATACGAGACGTTATTGTCTGATATGATTTTATTACTTAACATTATTGCTAAAGAGCCGATAAACACCTTGTTATTTGTACGGTCTTCATATATGCAGAGAGTGAAAGATAGTAAGATTTTCGCAAATGTAGACATAACATATATCTCATGAGGAGTGTGGTACTCCCATACTTTATCTGTTATACATTCCATGGAATAAGGACACCGGGCGTAAATCTAGACTCCGTGCTAAAACTCCGAATTTCATGGTACGAACCTAGTAATACGTACTTTGCTTAATCAGGGGTTCGAACACAGGACATTTTACTCAGTCACGCTTCAACCACTGCACCAAGCAGGTGGCCACGAACGCGGACTGGATCGCCAAACGCTAACTGTACAAGTAATAATGGTTGATAAATGAGAAAATCAATCATTAACCCCACGTGGTGATTACAGTAGGTTTTACTGCAGGCACAATCGTAAAACGTGCCTCGTGGGCGTAGTGCTGTTGTGCACGTGGGTTACTATGAATGGACTGCGTTTCATAGATATTTATGTGTTATTGTAGTACTTTTTTATTATATGATAGACTAGCGTTTGGGCGCTATCTCGCCTGATGATAAGCGCTGATGCGTCCAGAGATGGGGCACGCGCGCATAGGAACAGCCTATTCATGCTTGCTTTGAATAGTCTTAGGTTATAGGCGTCCGAGTGGTATTATACTAAACTGGCCCGTTGGTGCAGTCGTTAGTGAGTTACAAATTAAATTTTCACCGATCCTTACATTCCTCCTGACACCATAAGTACATACAAGTTACAAAAGTGTGTGCTATCGTCAAAACCCTTAACTTCCGCCACTGGAGCAACGTGGCTTAACTAGTCATTGCGTTGCGAGTATATATCAATCGGTCGTAAGATCAATACCTAGTATATACCTGATCATAACAGAACGATCAAGCCATGTGAAACAGATCACCCATGTCGATGATCGAAACGTCCATTCATTCACAACTCTCATCCATTCGTTCTTTCATACGCCCACAAACACACATAACCGTACTACGCCCGCGCTGTTTCATATACCTAACTATAAATTACAATTAATCTAGTTTCAACGATCGAATTAATCAATTTAGAAAATTTATGGCAACAGAAATTATTAAAATTTTTATGTTAAGACGTAACATCTCGCCTGTACTTACCTGAAGAACTAGGCAGAGGAGTGCTGTGCACTTCCTTGATTCCCCAGTTATATTATACGTTCCATCATGCAATAGAGAGTCAGCATATTGCCATACGCCGGCCACATTTGTGTTTAAAACAGCCTTTAAAGTCTTACTATACCGATGACGTCATCACACACGGTGCAAGATTATCCAATCTATACAGAGCATCTACTCATCTACTCCGCTCGCATCTCATGATTCGTTTGAACGGTTTAGTGCACTAGATCCAGTTTCCACTCTATAATATTTATTTCAATATCAATTTACAGAAAATTCTATATGTATGCTCTTAGAATTGAAATAGTTAATCCGCTTTATTGCATATTATCTTTAGCTTTTAACCTTTATAAGGCAGCAGAGACATATGTGGTGTAAAATGGTATCGGAGTAAAGTTCTGTGTTATAAGTTAACCACTGCCAAGTAGCAATGCTTGTATTATTTTTAAGGTATGAAATACATTAGGCGTTAGTTTATTACGGCTTCTTTTAAATAGTCGCATTACTGTGATATTGTAAAAACCATAGAGATTTTTATTTTGCATCTGTGAGAGTATACGTCCTCTTTGATCCTAGATAAGTATAGCTTATCAGATTTTATAGCTACATATCCAAAGGCGACCGATAAACAAAAGATATATCGCCGAGGCTGAAAGCAACCAATCGGAACCAATTCAGTATCCAAAGGCGGTAACCATTTAACCTCTCGCGTCCTTCCAAATTGACATAATTCTAATTTGATAATAAAGAAAGTACATATCCGGGACGTATTAAGTACTGGCGCGAGTCGCTGCACACGTGTCCAATGCTCTACGTAAACAATGGTGCGTTTGTTCTGTCGTAACTCAACCTGTAACACCGGTTCGGAAGTGTCATTGTCAGGTGTGCGTGTGTGTGTCTGGGTACGTGTGCGTGCGTGAGTATATATCTGTATGTGTGCGTGTGTGGATGTGTGTTTACTTGCTTTTGTATTTGTGCGTGTTTGTCCGTTATATCTGTGTGTATGTTTGCGTGTATCTATCAGAGTCTTCCGCGATATATCAAGTTGATGGATTTTTAAACAGGGCCTATTTGAGTCGCGTAATAGTATTCATTGTCTAGGTTACAATTGCAGTAGTATTGTTACTTTGCAGGCTGTGTTGGCGTTATATATTTGTGAGCAGCAGTTAAAAGTATAGTAGGCTAATTAGCTTAGGCATCGTAAAGTAGGTATCTGGACTGACTGACTGCGATGACATCTTTGTGCGACGGTGTACGTGCTTGTTGGCTATTTCCGTAATAGAGCGGTCAACTTTGTGTACATATATTAAGACAATTGTCTATCTAAACGTGTATACATTACACGTGTATTTATTTACATTACCAACATATAGCATGACTGTTATCACTTGTCTGCCTCAACCATGTAAAACCAATTTAAGCAGATAATTGTCACATACGTACATTGTACGCACGGTAGAAGAATTACCGACAGAGCGACACGGTGATATGTGCCACAGGGCTCATATCCTAATATTACTCTGCATATTCCATCGATTCGTCAAAAATAATTACCCTTTTAAATTAATGTCTATACATGCGTATATGTTGTATGTAACAAACATAGCTCGAAGCGCAATCCGTTTCTAATTTCATTTATTTTGTAACTCAATGACATAACTGGCGCGTGGCCCAACTATCACATTATCAGCTCTCTTTCAGCTTCAACGGCAGTTGCTGACAATGCTATTGTCGCGAACGTTTACGTAATCATATTCAGTCAGACTTGCATTTGTTGGCTGTTGATAGAAATTACAAATCTCAGCTTCTTAACCGCAGAGTTTTTCTTAAAATTATATATGTAAAACGTAGGAAAAAAGAATCCCTTCAAGACGTCAGTATATAATGATGTATGTGGAACAAAATAAAACCATACAACTACAATATGAAGGTTTTTAAACTAGGGTCAAAACAAGCAGAACTTATAACCTTGTAATTAGGACTTTGACCAAAATTGGCACTCTATTTTATAGTCGAAGAAACTCTACACATGTAAAAAAGCCCTAAGGCTAGTAGAGGCGAGGTGATAAACGGAACACAATGGTCAAACCGTCGTCCCAGTTTATGTCAAACCGCAGCAACAATGTCCGTCGCGAGAAAGCGTACTGGTACGCTTGTAAACGATCCTTTGTGCCGCTCCAGATAATGAAATTGCTTTTAGCGAAACGTGGAATTAGATTTCGTACTCACACACATACAAACTGATATTTATACGTATGATAAAGTAGTGTATCTTGTAAAGCGACAAGATATATCCGATAATTAATCTCGAAATGTTAAACAATATGAAAAATAAAATATCTTTAAGTGACAGAAACACATATATGTACATACAGTTAATTTCTCGGTACAAACAACTTTGAAAAGAACACAAAAACACTAAACCATTAACATTAACCTTAAATGTGTAAGCATATTTGAAATAGGTAGTTTAGTTATTACCGCCAACATTTTATTCATGAAACGACTGGGTCAAGTATTAAGTCTACAATACGTTTAGTACTAACACACAGCTGTGCATTGATTGTTGTCACAGTTCCTTGACAATAAGCGACACCTAGTGACCGATTTTGTCAGTTCAACATGTCAATAATGTTTGAACACTTGAGTGTAGAATGTCGTAGCCACAACGGACAAAACGCGTCGTCGTACTGTCTAACGGCAATTTTAATATTGAAGGTGTAATTATTCTGTGTACCATATTATTAATAGACTTGTTTTAAGAAAATATTCTTTTTACACGCTTTATTTACTTGTAATGTATTTTATTTAGATAGACAAAGTAACGTTAGTCATTATAAACTAATAACTATTCGTAGTTCAGGTTATATTTTTAAATTGTTTTCCTTTATTTTGTGTGCACTTTAATGGACGCACATTTTTTTGTTTAAATGTATTTTAGTTAGCTAGGTACTATTTTATTGTCTGTGTGATATGATCCTAAATGTACGGACAATTAAATATCAAGATATTGAAGAAATACAAAGCTTTCTATTTATCTATTTATAAAAATAGATTGTATTCTGCAGATACGATACTATTATTTTTATCTTCACGACTGAATTCCCCCAAAGTATAGGCACAGGAATGCGGTACATTCTACGATCCACTTGTTAAATTCTTTATCCCACCATGGAATAGGGGTGAGCTTATGGCCATATACCGGCCACAAATTCAGACTTCGAGCTAGAAAAGTAGAAAGACTAAGTTAAGCCGCTGACGAACCCAGGACCCCTCGATCAATAGTTGCGCTTGGAACCACCCGACCATCGTGGCTGTCAACTATTATAGTGACATTTAGTTAGTCCAATTAGTGACAGTGCTGTACAACTACAATAAAAAAAAGCACGTCGATGTATCAGTGACACTGTTTTTCACTAAATTAAAAAAAAATCACCTCAACTAACATAATTATGGTGAAATAAATGGCAGCTCAAGGTTTTGTTTGTCCACGATAATTGTTTTGCAATCTAAAAGTGTCTCACTGGCAACTTCATGGATATAAAAAGTTATTAGCATGTATTTTTCTCCAGGGCTACCTCCACGTGTGGCGGCAGGAGGCGACGTTCTCCGGAGACGAGCTCTCGGAGCTTTTCAACAACATCGAGGACATTTACGCTTTTAACAGGTAATTTTTTTTTTATGTAATGTTTATTTTAATTCTCAGAGAAGGCCTATGTCCTGCGGTGGACTTAGACATTGATGATGATGGTGACGACCATGATGATGCTGATCATGATAATAATAATTTATTTTAAGACACGTACTGATTTTTCTGTTCCGAGTGTCAATTAGCTGGCGATGATCATCACGGTAAAAAGATGACGTGAGGGTACCCTGTACAAAACAGAGTTTACTCGTAATGTTTTCCATTATGTATTTTTATTTGAGATTTATGGACTTTGATACATATCTTACTAACCTAGTACGAGTCTACTTAGTTAAAACGAAAGGCCGCGTTAAATTTTCTCAAGATTATTGTTACTTTACCTGAGGGATTATCATTACACTTCAAAAATTATGTTAAATACAATGTTCCCACACGTTTCTCGCAATGCGTATAATTTTCTGTAGCTACCAATAAAACCCCCGCTGGCCGTTCGCTTGACAAATATTCAGAATTGCGCTGAGCACTGGCAGCCCCGTGACGTATACGACCCTTCGTCTAGTTTGCGCCGTGGACAGGGTTGGATTTAAATGAATAAATAGTTTCAATACCTTTCTGAAGCTGAGTTTTGATGTACCTACTTACATTTAATAAAAATTTTGTTTAGTTTGTTATATGTTTGTCTTTTTTCTACATTTGTGCTATAATAGTATCCTAAACCTTTTTTAAACAAGACCTAAGCCTATTTGGATAATCAACGAAATTATACATTTCAATAATTTAATTTTTATGACGAATTAACGAAATCTGTATAAATGTATGTTTAAATATTTAATGTTTGTAATATGTTCGAACATTGAATGTATGTATGTACATATGTATTTCGACATTTATTCATTTCACTACCATTCAAGTGTATACATAAATATTTATTCGAATATAATAAATAATATTGATTAAAATCGTACAAAAGTAAGTCCTCCGAGTACATCCCTTGTGTCGCGAGGGTGTTAAAATAACAAGTTAGGGTTGGAAGACGGGGGTGGCCGCATAAAAAGTTTCGGCCAAACACTATATTACCTCCGTATGTGAATGTTTTATACCCCATTGTGAGATCAGGAGTTACTGTTGGCATGCGTCTTGCTTAGTTTTATTGCCCCACATATTTTTGTTAAGAAGATTATGCTCGGTAAGCGTTGGATTTCAAGTTTCAAGTACTCAGCATAAAGAAGAATATAACGTACTATCTGATTAATTGAGTCAAGTGTTATTTTGGGGAAACTCATTGGTAGTAATTAAGTTAAAATTACTTTACAATAATCACCATGCTACCATTATCATTCTCATATCGCGGGTTATGTCAAAACGACGTCAATTTATTGTCTGTATAGTCGCAACTGTCAACATTTGAAAAAAGACAAACGTAACGTCGCACTCGTAAGCCCCGAAGAGATAGGCAGTGAAGTGTAGTACGTGTGTGGGAAAGTGAATATAAAACACGGCAGGTCTGTAAGGATTAAGATATATGGCAGTCGTTGCTCTCTACGTACCCCGTAAGGGCCCTGTCGTGAAGATATGCATTGATTTTCCGCTCGCCTGTACGGTATTCGAGGACTCATTAATGTGACGAAATTCAATCGAAAACAACGTTCGCGGCGCTAAAAGGGCAATTAGACAAATTAGTAGCCCGACCTAAATTCCGGTCGATTGGCCAAACTCACAGCATCTCGTGTTTAATTGACTTTTAAAAAAAAACTACGGTGGAAATATATCTACTGCATATTAATATCAGTACAACATTTCTTTTAGTTCGTATAAAAAAGAAACTAAAAGTGTTTTGTTTTTTATTCTTGTGTTTGAGTTAATACACAATTGAAAATAATTATAACTAGTGGTTCAGCAACGATCGAAATACGATCGTAAATCATAAAAAAAATGTTGAGGATTGAGCTTTGTCTAGGTTCTAATATCAAAGACTACGCTTATATAAATATTTCCTCTGTGCTACACATTGACAACATCAGTTTCATGTCTGACATTGACAATGGGAACGTAAATACTAAATGTTTTATTTAATTCAACTTAAGGTATTTGTAACACATATTGTACATAAATTTTACACAAATTTTATACTCCTTCATCCGCGCAATTTTCTTAAAAAGAGGTACAAAGTTTTTGCTTCTCGTATTAATGTATAATGAATACACCTTCATCGTGAATAAATATCATTAATACTGATTAACAGCACCGGAAGTGAAGATGGGACAGAGTCTTAAACTCTGGAATAAACAATATTCTTGGCACTCTTACTGAAAATGTCATACTGGTTACAAAAAGTAATTCTGTAAAGGTACAAAAGGTTGCAAGTCATAAAAGTAGTTGACAACAATACTTATTCTCATTCTAATACTTATTCTCAATCCCGCACGGCCTCTATAATATCTTCAAGTGTACTTTGTCTAAGAGCTCATGACACATATTTCATAGTGTTTGATATACATAGGTCGAAGTTTCACACAGTATTACCGATAGTACTCGTAGCTTCGATACCTAGTAGCTCTCCGACTGCATGTAATGAATCTACTTTAATCTCGATCAGATCGTGGATCTATTTACAGATCGGATGTAACAAGTAGCCGCAGTGTGGTGCTTCTGTACAAAGAAATTGTCCAACAGTTATATATATGTTTCATGTGTGTAACATGTTTCATTGTAACGAGAGCTAGTAAATGCTAAAGCGTAAACCGCGAGTCGCGCCGCGTATCCAATGTCGCGCGCAGACGAACTAGCGTTCCAGACGAACGTGCCTTAGAAACTCTCAACACTGATTTCGATAAACGTTATTGTTCATTAACTCTTTGGGTCGATTTACTATTAATATTTTCGTTATTCCTATAGAAACTATTTTACAGACAATTGTTCAATCGTGGGAACGTACATCACCCTTCTGACTACCTCTTCGCGAAAAATAGAGGTTTAATGATCTTTCGTTTTAGTTTAATACGCGGAAATTTGTCCGAAATCTTATATCCTTTTTTCGTTTGATGGATATTTTTCTCCTTTATACAAACTTCAGACCAGCTTACGCAATGTAGTTTATATGTTATCATATGCATATTTAAAGGATTTAATATGTAGCTATTTTGAAACACTAGTTGTTCCTTAGCTTGGTTTATCTCTGAAAGAAATTTATGTATTTGAAGGATCATAAGTTGAGTTTTTCTTATCTCGGGGAATATGTCTATGGATCGCAGAGATCATTTAGCACAAGGTGTTTCACACGCTCGTTTGCCCTTTCTATTTATGCGAGATTTTTTTTACAAATAACAGAATTGGAATTATATTGAAATGGTTCTGACAAAAATAAGAAATTTCTAGTAAATTTGCAGCACCCGGTGATTAGTCGCAAAGTCGTAAAAACTCGGCATACCGCAAGGTTCTTGGCGCCGGTACATTTACTACTTAATGAAACAGGATGCTTGAGGTCTTCGACGGGTTCAAAATATACAGTTTTAAATCCTAAATATTACTTTGTTGTCAACACATACGGGTATGTGAAGCTGTAACTGTTTGTTGCCACTCGTGTCAATTGTTTTCCTTACATTGACAACATTTTATGGTTTCGTAATTGAGATTTGACTTTGCGCTTTATTGATGTTGCCATGTAACAATAATTTTAAAATGCTCAATATTCATAAAGTAAGGTGTTATTGAAATCTTATAACAGTAAATTCAACTATACAACAGAGATTCCGAGACAGTAATTCTCTTTACTTTATTTACGTTATTTGTCTATGGTGTTCAGTGTTTTCATTGATTTATTTTTCTCAGGTCACTTTGCGGAGAACTGAACTCATGTCGGCTCGATGCCACCTGTATAGCTCGCTGCTTCGTCAACAATACCGCTGGTTTTGCCGTTTACACGTCCTATTGTACTGGTTATCCTCGTACCATGGAGAGATTGGCGGCTCTGGCGTCCAAACAACACAGTGCAAGGGAGTTTAGAGAGAGACAAATCGCTCTGAGGCATCCCTTGCCGTTAGCATCGTATTTACTGAAGCCAGTGCAGAGGATTTTGAAGTATCATTTGCTATTGCAGGTGAGTTAAGATTTTCGTTTTTATTATCAACCTACACTTTATTTAAATTATGTATTTCAATTGTATAACTTTTTTTGTGCACCGCAGTGGTTATTACAACTAAGTACAAAAATCAACAATGAATAATACAACAGCTTAGACAAAAAAAACCACTAACCATATCGTTGTAACTTGCCTAATTAATATGCTCTATATTTAAGTTTAGATTAGAGATGTTAAAAAATTAACCATTTCACAATTTAAGCAGGTGGTATCAGGAATTTTACGATATGCCTAAATTATAGAACGTGGTGAAGCAATGCGCTTCCTGCGACACGGAGTACGCGCTGCGCAAGATGACGGGCATCGCGCAGCACATCGACGACATGAAGCGGCGCCACGAGCACGCCGTGCGCGTTCAGGTCAGTTTGTGGTGGAAGGTCACGTTTCCCTCGAGCCTCTCCAAAGCCTCCAAGTACTTTAAATGTCAGATAGAACATTTCTGCAGAGAATATCTTTAACTATCTTTCATGATATAACAAAAGGAACTTCCTTATTTCTTTTATTTTTCTTCCGACCCTTTGAGTATTCCACTGTTGAAATACGATTCTCCTCTCATATTGAGACCATTAAGTATTATAGCCTGCCATGTTAGCCAAG
>DWDT01001362.1:0-16141 GCA_018245595.1 Microceris scylla | reverse complement strand
CCATCTAATTATAAAATGCATCGTAGCATACAACATATGTCTGCCGCAGGGTTTAAAGAGTTAATTTAATAAGAATAGTGAAAATATAATTGTACTAATTATGTTTTAATGTAGTGTAAAATAGGAGTGTCTATTTTAGCCTCATTTCTGGCATGAGATGAGTTTATACACACGAGAGTTTCGGTGTGTATTTGAAAAAATAATTCAACCGTTCGCGAGGTTTCGACAAAGTTTAACGATGACTACTGCTACTGATTGTTACCTAACAGTACCGATTAGGATTGGCTGTTTGTTGTAGTTTTCGATATAATGTGTCTTTATCACACTACGGTCGGTATTCGGATGACTGGACAGCGTATTAATTTCGTTAGTGTTTTATACTATGCTAGCAAGCGAAGGTTATTAGTTCAATATATTTTCTTTTGGGATATATAGTAGAAATCAGAACAATACGCATGTATAACTTTGTATAATCATTTATGTAAGTATTTACCCTATATTTAATTTTAAAGCAGGGACAGTTTGACCGACGCTTTCGGTGAGAGCAAAGCCGAGAATGGCGACTACCGGAAGTCACCAGCTCCAGAGGACGACATGCTTGGCGCTGGACCTCAAAGACCATCAGGTATGAACTGTACATTAAAAGCTCTTTTATCATTCCGCTACGAGACACAGGGCTCTTCTCAGAATGAGAAGGTTTAAAAGCGTGTTGCCAGATTCTACACGCCTTAGGTAACATTACGGAGAACTTTAAGTTGTGGAGGTTTCCTGAAGATGTGTTCGTCTAACTTTTTGATGAAGCATACAAGTATCCACGATCCAAAAATGTACACCATAGGTTGTAAGTTATGCATATTAACCAGAACATGTCACGAAACATACGAAATCAGTTTGACATTGACATTGACATACTAAGCATATTTTTATTTTTATTTCGTCATAGATGATGAAGGCCATGACAAAGCATATTTTTATAACTTTGTTTTAACTCTTGGAAGGGCGGGAAGAAATAATAATACTATAAATGTATTATGTATATAGTAACGGAATCGGAGAACATGCTGCCCCGTCATCTGTCTCCTGAAGTGGCGGCCGCGTTGCAGAGTGTACGATTCATCGCGCAACACATCAAGGACGCTGATAAGGACAATGAGGTGAGTGGAAGGATTGATTGCAACCTATTTACGTCACATTGAATGAGTTTCGTTTCTTTTTCTTTTTCTTTCTTTTGATATAAGCCTATGTCCAGCAGTGGACTGAGATGGGCTGATAATGATGATGATGAATGAGTTTCTCACGTTATTTAAGGACTCATAGATCGTTTTGCCATGGCCCTATCTCCATGTCTACATGTTTATTTTGTTATCATAACAGGTCTCAAAGTACCAAGAAATATTACGAAACATTGGAATTATAAATATTTCTTGTCTACCATCCTAGAATCGCATTTGCATTACTTTATTCTAAGTTAGGTATCTTGTGACAAACTAATTGGTATTGGTAGTACTGAGTGGTAGTTGTGTTCGAATCAGGGAACTACCTGCAAATAGTTTTGGCGAATCAGCAAGCTAATGGTTTTATAGTTATAGCCGATTCTTGAGATTAGTATTAAGTCCGATAACATTAGTAATTGTTACACGATCAATTGAATTATAATTATTACATAAGTTTATATGTACATAAATAATTCACATAATTATAAATGAATCCAATTTAAAATGACATTTATTAAAATTAATTTTATCGCATTCCTCGATTAACAGTACAATTTACGAAAGAGCAAAAACGGTGTAAGAATGTTCTATGTTAATTCTTGCTGCTTAAAAAAATTACGTAGAAAGATGCTGTTTGTTTATTCAGAAACCGTTAAATATTCATGTAACACTGATGGAATCGGAATGGGTTTTGCTGAGCGAGGGAAATAATAACCAGCAAAATTCTATTCCTTACGTTTTCGAGTGGTTCGTTGGTGCAGTGATTGGTGAACTATTAATTATTCTTATTTGATATTTATTCAAAAACTAATTCTTTTTTGCAATTTTCTTGAAATACCGGTTACAAATAGAGATACTTTATGCCAGTACTTTACAAACAGAAAGAGGATGGGAAAAGAACTCAAAAAAATATCGCTTTAACGTTTACATGATGTAAAAACTAGAAAATATAGTAACTATAGAACTGGGTCCCCTTTATAATCTTTTTTTTTAACCCATTACAATTCCACTGTTGGAATACGGGTCTCCTCTCATATTAAGAGGGTTAAGGCCATATGTAGTCTGCCAAGTTGGCCAAGTCCGGGTTGGCAGACTTCACACATCTTAGAAAATATTATTTTTTATAAATTTTAGGGTGTGCAGGTTATCTCACGATGTCTTACTTCAGCGTTAGCAAGTGATATTTTAATTTAAAACGCATTTTTGTAAAGAGGTACGCGCCATGGGTTTGAACCCGGCACCCCCGGAGTGAGTAACATCTAAGCATTCTTTTGTTATGGCAACACTTACAGCGACGATTCATCGTTATTTTCCATATAATACATTGGTTTATTGTCGTGTAGACTTCGTTAATATTACCTTAAAATTTCTTATCTATTTTAACTTAAAATTTCAGCTAAATTTAGTTGGATTGTGTGAGATTATAAATTCTTGGAACGTAGATTTGGGAATAGCCTATTGTATGAGTAGATATTATCTTCATAAACCGTAGTACCTATACAATTTAATTTACATACGAGTAGAATTATTTTAAACTTAATAACATTTTTCTTTGGTAAAATAAAAACATTTGCTACAGAGAATTATGTAAACTAAACCTTGTAGAAACTTTAGTTAACGCTGTGCCCTATTTCGTGTTCTCGAATGTTATTATAGCTGATATTCCTTTGTAAAACTCGAACAAACTGCAATACACTGTGTACAATACCCGGATTCATAAAAATGTACAACGAAATACGAAACTTTTACGATATAAGAGAAAACTATGTTTGTTCAGCTCAAGCTCTAAGAGCTGGAGGTGGCGTAAACTATTCAATTACTTGTATAGGTACTACAGTTTCTAAACTACATTTTGTTTACTAGATTTTGCTTGCACGATCGCTTGGGACGAATATTACCAACCTCGAACCATTATACATATCGCGTTTAGAAGTTCGTGCTTTGATAACTCGTGTTTTAAAAGCTTAGAAGTTTTATTCAGGTGTTACATATGCAAATGCGCGTTTCTGAACAAAGGCGTTAAAAGGGCGCGTTGTGAGATAATGTGCAGAAGTTGTTGCGCGGGCGTCAGCTGCGCGCGTGTTGTATGTTCCGCCATTTTGTTGTGCATTCGTTCGCGCGCTTTTGAGTAGAGTGGACACACGTTGAACAAAATGGATAACAATCACTTCGATATTGGTCTGTTATATGATTATATGAAATGTTAATATTTTTAAATTACAACTGATGTCCCTCTAATTACATCTAGTGAATCGTGAAATGATTTTATGTACATTTGAATGTGAAAGAAAATTATATGGTAAATAAAATAAACGAAACAAAATCAGATGAAATATTGAAAAAACGGTAATAAAGGTGAATGTTTATATATCAGCTGCCAATGGCGATCAAGACTCACTTATCCTGATCAAATAGATTAGATCTTGGCTGAGGAGGAAAAAGAAGTCTTAAAAACCACTGGGCATGCATGAAGTATGTGTGGCTGCAAACATCTAAATTGGCACTAAGACTATATGATAAAGAATAGTGTAAAAAATATTATTTTTGTTGTTTAAGTATATTCATACTTGATGTTGGTATATATTTTTGTGGTTTGACACAACTCATCTCTTGCGCGTTTTTACAGTAACTTAATAAATGCTAAACTTACTTTGTATTAAACAGAAAACGCTGTTTAATATTCAATGGATATTATAGGATGAGCGTAAAAGTATTACGTCGCTCGTTAAATCATTGTTAACAATGCTTAAAGTCTATGCAAATTTTGTTCGACGTTAATTTGCCTAAGATATTTCGTATCATGCCCCGGATATTTCGTAACGGAAGAGTTTTGTATGAGCTTAGTAGTTCTGGCGATGTCTTCTATGTAACATTTTGTATATGAAGGCAAAATTTGGTTATTTTCGAATAGAATTTCGAAGAGAAGAATAAAATTTGTATATAACGCGAGTGATGATGAATACGTATGTAAGAAACCATGTCATGATAGTATTTAGCAATCAATGCTTTCTGCTCACCCGGTAATTGTCCTAACGTAACATCACGCCTGTAATCCCTGAATAGGTAGACAGAGGAGTGCAGTACACTCCCATGTGTAATCATTTACGTTTACGTCTTACTATGGATCAAGGCCTATTGCCATATACCGGGCACAACTCTAGATTTCGAGCCAGTACTAGGAATTTCATATTAGAAAAACGTAATAGTGTTATACCCGCGACTCAAACCCAGGACCTCTGATACAGCAGTGGATGGACCTAGCGTGATCATATACTTAAATTGACTCACTATATGATAGGCATCTTCGGATGGTGGAAATTAGACCTCGGATATTAGATCATTAAAAGCTTTTTGGTACAATTATTGAAATTCTTGTATTAAATAATAATACATAAAAATTATCTCCAGCAGTGGACTGAAACAGGCTGATGATAATAATGAAAATAAAGTAATAAATACTTCTATGTATTTATTTTTAAAGATGAAATTTTTGATTCTTTTTTACAAAAGTAGTTTGTTATTGTTCGACTTTAATGCTAACTGAAGCTCGATGAAAATTGTTTAACATTTATTGGGTATTAAGAGATAGATGGCTAAATCGTTCATAAATTTAAATTCCATGTTAATTTCCTCAAAGCGCTTTAAGCCGCCTCTTATATTGGAAATCATGTCTCCGGTATTCGTAGCTTATATTGTTTGCATTTAACAATTTATGTTTCAAACGAACCTATTCTAATGATTGGATATTAACTCATAATATTTACATGAGCGCTGCGTGAGCTTTGACACTTTGTAATTTCAGAGAACATCGGTGTCCACTGGGATTATGAAAGTTGATAATGCCACCATTGCAAATGAATCGATTTGCGCTTCGGCTAATCGAGTAGGTTTGCTTAATTTATAGACGATCGATGACGATTTGTGTGTATGAGTTCATCTGTTAAATCATTATTTGATGAAAAAAGCATGCCCAGCGTGGAGATTACGGGCATAAACCCGCTTTTGAGGGAGGCCTATGTCCAGCAGTGGACTAAGATAGGCTGATGATGATGATGAAGCAGTGTATTTCTTCTGATTTATTAACTTCAAATTTAGCTGTAGAAGGCTAGCTTTAAAAATGTATCATGTTAATTTTATGTCCGCGCTTGATGTACCATGATACCACTGTTCTTTATGAGGTTTTTGCCTTTTTAAGTCTAACCTTGCTAACTGTAACAATGGAAAACATTACATGAATACTTTCAGACCCAACAATTCCCCATAATACTCTTAAGTTAAGTGAGGTAATCCATGAACGGCGAGCGTGGAATGATACATTTGCATTCTCAGAAAAGACGCTTGTTGAACAGCGAAGAGATCAAAGCGCTAATGATGGATGATAAGTCTAGTGCAAGACGCGACCGGCTGCGATGTCAAGCACACCTGTTTCCTAATGCATGAGCATGTGACGAATGTGACGGCGGCGGCAATTATGCATGGATCTCTAGTCGTGCATAATTGAATCGCTTGCATACTATGAATGTCTCTTGCAATTGTAGCAGTTCTCAACGGGATGGGGCTAATCGGTTACGTGGAGACCTATGTCGTGTAACGTTTGAGTGGCTCCAATGAATAACAAGTTTGATGTAGAATAGATTGTTTCAGCTCGTCGGTTGCGTTTCGATTAATCATTTGGAAGATTTCGTCGTCAAACCTTTTATTGTTTTGTTCCATTGTTGAATAAGATTCTCGTGAATTAGAATGGTTAATAGAACGCAGGTTACGTGCGGGTTCGCAGACTTTACGTAGCTTGAGAACATCACGGAGAACTTTCAAGGTGTACAGGTTTCGTTACAATATTTCCCTTCATAGTTACAGAATGTAACAATTGATAACAAAACGCATAATTTTTGTAACGAGTTGCGCCTGGATTTGAATCCAGGACTACCAGACAGTCCAAGTCATAAACAATTCAAACAATATAAAACCCGTTCGGTACCATTTGTTATAGTAATGTTAGTAGAGGTCACTAGATCAGACATACTTTATTCCACTTTCAAACAACATTGCTTCTGACGATGTCAATACTGCGAATTAAATTAGAAGTTGGACACCCATACACGTCGATATCGGAAGGTCTCATAAATATTCCGGATAAATCCCGGCTCATTTGGAAACAGTGACGGGAATTTAATAAGTTCTGTTAAAGCCCCCAACAGTATCGAGTTCCAGACATTTTTTTATGGTAATATTTGCGTATTTTCTGTTGCGAAGCGATCCAATTGTACATATATATACACTTATCGTAGTTAAGGTTACGAATATTTCATTGTAGATATTGAAATGCTTTGCTTGTATTAGGGCAAACACATTTCAGTGATTAGGTGGTTTGATAGTAAATGATTTATAACAGTTAGACATTTTCAAAAGCCAGATGGTATTCTAGCAAGTGTAAAAAGTTATCTTATTACGTTATTTTAAACTTATTAATATAATATATCTATTTTGACCTTAAACAACACTAAAGCTTTGATTTTACATAAACATGGAAATAAAAATGATGTAGCTGCCTTAGAAATCACGATATTTTGCGAATGACGCTTTGAAATTTCTTATCAATATTTATCATCATATTATATCATGGGCTTAATGTACACTTCAGTTAATTATAAAATAATATTTAACAGCGTCTATTTATAATCTTAAATACATAATTTAGGTAATTGTAATAAAGAAATGAAAGAAACGAATTTAAGAATGGAATGAATTAATCATTTCATTCTTTCTCATATTTAACTCGTTTGATTCTTTATTTACTTAGAATGGTAGTTTGAATGCATTATTAAATTATGATTATATAATTATTAATCTAACAACAACATCTACTGAGATACTTCAATAAGTTTTTATGTACGATGTATTTTTCTTTGAACTTTTCGTACTAATTCTGAGATAATTTTGAAGCTTTATAGTCTGTTAATGTTATTTGCACCGTGACCAGTGTTGGGACTTGAAACTGATGTTGTTCAATCATTTTGTTGGTAGCACGTGGGCAACTTGGTTTTTTTTTATTATTACGTGGGCAAATTAATTTCACCCTCCGGCTTACGAATTTTTTAAAAATGTGGCTATATTCTTGAAGGATCAGATGCTTAAATTAATTTCACTTAGGTACTGTTACAACCATACCAAAAATGTCCTGCTGCTTTGCAATTAATATTAATTATTGGTTGATATCAATTAAATTAATTTGTTGACCCGAAAAGCCCCCAAATTTTAATGTTCATCGAAATTGCTGGAGCCATTTTCAAGAAACCAATTTAATGAATAATTTAATTTAATTGAATAAGTACGACGGAGCATCGCGTCACTGATGCGTAAGGGAGCGCCGGGGACGGGCAATTTTGACAGGTCAGACTGTCATACAATCTGCGTGAGATCGTTGGCCTCATTTCATATTTAATTACTTGGTTTGTTGTTGAGCAGATGAGGATTCCATCAAAAATATTCGTGTAAAAATCAAACTGATTGTCGACACAATTTTGCTTTAAAAAGCTTAGAAATCTCCTGTAAAAGTTCTTGCTTCCTTTGATCTATTGTGTCAGAATAGTACATTATGCACCAAGGGAGAAAAGCATGACTTTTCCGCCCGCGGAGTGTTATCACCCGAGCGACATACGGGATTGTTGAACCCAGAATATCCCGAATGGGAGACTGACAATATGGCAATTACTATACCATAGAGGTTATCGCCGTTTTCATCCACTTTAATACGATCTGGGGTAGTTTCCCGGGAGTAGTGGTGATGAAGAAACAATTTAATAAGTGCAATGTATCATCATGAATATTTACATGAGTGTTTATATTACCTACCGGAGAAATCGGAGACCGCGGGAGAGACTCAACCCGATTTTAGCCTTCTCCGGTCCCCCCCCCCATCTCCGGGCGATCGGTGGGTGCTCATGAAGAAGGATCTCAGACGGCTTGAACTAACTATAAAAAAACTATAAGTGAGGTTAGTTGTTACATAACTTAATTATACACTAAGTTAACAAAATTACTTACCTATCTAATAGTACCTACGCTTAAATTTATTTCAAGCGACCTTTGCTTACTTAAAGACGGATGGCCTAAATACATCGTGTGTAAGCATCCTTAATGTTATTGGATCAGTCGACTTGTGGGATTGGGGGTGGAATCTAATTACTTATCTCATTATTGGTAACGGGCGGCCAAATCAGCACATTTAAATTGCCACCCATCGATCCTGGCTCCAATGGGAATACTTTCGATCTGCTGTAGTGGACCGTTTGTGTCTTCGCTTTTCGATTCTATCTCGGGAGCTGTTGTATCAAAATACAAAAGAACAAAACGATATCGAGGTCAATATGCTGAATCAATAAATAATTCCATTTTTTGTGGGTAAGTTTGACAAGAACATATTAATGTATGCTATAATATGAATGACTAGACAAATATAATATTACAAATAATAATAATCAACCCATTTGTTATTCCGCTGTTGGAATATGGGTCTCCTCTCGTAATGACAGATAAATATTCATTAATACTGTTACTGTATAATTCACACATGATTATTGGTGACGTCTCTGTGTTCATCCTGTCGCATTTTCGTAGCAGTCTGGGCGTGCAGCGATTATTTTACTCTGTTACTAAACGTTTTAAAATAAATTATTATTTTTATATAGTCACGTTAGTTTCCTTGTGGGGTAGACTGAGAGCACCAAGTATTAAATACCATTACAGATTTCACCAGCGTGTTCCATTTTTATCACTCTTTTACGTTAAATTTAATTAGACTTTAGTTAAACTTAGTGCCGGCATAGTTCAAGTGTGTCTATTATGACGCCATAATCTCTGAAATATGAGATATTAAGTGTTATACAACTTTAATATTTATTTTACATTCAAGTGTCATAATTTTCATTACATTTATTGGAATCCATAGTCTGCTCACCGAGAAACACTTCAGTCGATTAATTTGGAGGCGTACGTTATCGGTACGACAAATATGGTGCAATTCTTGTTGGACTCGATGAGAGTCTAATTGTCTCATTACCGATAATGGTGTCGAAATCAGCACGTTAGAAATGTTAGCCATCTATCCTGAGCCCGGTGGGAATACTGGGAATTTCCTGCGGTAACACGTACTAATAAAATTGTTAGAATTAAACTGTTTTCCAAAATTTATGTTTTCGTGTTATTTTGGATATTTTAACAACGTGTTCACGTCCACTTTTTAATTGAATCTTCACCGTTTCGTTCACCATTTAATTTCTTTCAGCAAAATGTACTAATGAAGCCGCTAGCATGTAAATACCTACCAAAATTTATTTATCGATCTAGTTCTCATGTTATTTTCGATAATCTAACATAAAGACACTTCTTAGGCATTTTTTGATTTATGAAAGAATTTGTAATAGTAGCAGATACAATGCTACGGAATTTTTTACCAACTATTCTAACTGTATGTTTCATATGGTAGCTGGTCTTAAGTTATGTTGAGTCTACTTCTTAAGAATATTATCATCAGGGCAATTCAGTACGGTTTGGTTATAACAAAAGTTACACACAGTAGCAAATTATAGAAAGTTCATTCAACATTCTTAACAATTATACTATTCACAAGCGAGACAATGCTCGTGTAAATTTCAACTAACCGTAGCGGTAAAGCCTGAATCGGTTAGCACTCTTTATCAACTGCAGTTGACTTTAAGTTCCAGAAAGTTCAAACTTCTTCCAGAACAATGTCTTTTGTGACTTGAAAATTGAACAATTTGCTGAGTACAAGAATGTTAAGAAAATATGATGTTTTACTAATGAAGAAGTGGATTTATTTTTCGTGATTTAATTAATAATTGGATTTATTTTTCGTCAGTTAATTAATAATTGACTAAAAGTAACTTAACAGTGCCTGTTTAACGTGTCCTTAACCTTTCTCATTCTGAGAGGAAACTTGCATCCAATAATAATGTTTTATTTTTAAGAAATAATGCTTAATACATAATGATGTCGAATGGCGTATAGTGACTGAAGCGAGAAGGAATTCGACTTATTTATCAGAAAATAGGAACAGTTCGTCTATTTCGCATTCCAGCCTGCCAGTTAAGATAAGGGGATTGGGCCATTAATACGGGCGGGGAACGGCGTACAAAGCGAACGGCCATTTTTAAACCTTCAGATCATCGCCATCGGAAATATTGATGGCCGCAGATCCCGACTGTTTGAGAACTGTGCTCGGAATATCGATGGATAAAGATTAATAGTACAAACGTTTCGGAAAAGTGAAATTGTGGTGGATTTCGTATTTCGCGCTTTTGTTACAACACTGTGCTCGCTGTGTACCGGTATTAAGGTACGCTCTGCAAGGCTTTCGAGGTGGGATTAAGGTGGGTTTATCTGTTTAAATGCTGATCTTTTGTCAGGTGGAAAAAGAACAATAAATTATTCCAGACAGAGGGAAACTCGCCGCGCCTCCGCTCGCCTTCAATGTAGATGTTTTTATATAATTCGTAACAGTATACATCTATAAGATCACATAAGAATTCTTTAACATTTTGGCGCAATGTTCGTACATGTACAGATAGAAGAATATAAAAATACCTTGAATCCTCAGATAACTGAGATTAGATATCTGCTCGTTTGGGAACCGAACCCAGGAAACTCTGTTATAATAACTTATAAACATGAACGTCAGCTCAACATGTGACCTAACAGAATACATACGAGTACATGACGTATTTCTTCCAAACAATTGTAAGATTACTTGCCTTTTACATTTTTGTTTATTTTACTTTTTTGTCTCTGTAGTTACAATATTTGAAGACGAATGTAAACATTACATAAAATGTACAGAACTGTAGATTAATAAGGTTATTCAAATAAAATTTTCACATAAACAAAATGTAGGTACCTACCCAAATAAAAGAAGGACACGACAAGTATTATTTTGTGAATTATGTGAAAGGACTGTGCGGTACAAATCCTATAAAGCCGAGACAGCGCTTGATAAGAACAAACTGCGATCACGTGCTGGGACGTGGCACCAACTCGCAGACCATAAACTTTTCATGTTATAAAACTGTACCCTAGCCTGTATCCAGTACATTTTTTATTTATAACCTTGAGAACGTAACATCATGCCTGTAATCTCCGAAGAAGTAGGCAGACGAGTGTAGTTCACTCTCTGTTTGATCAGTTACGCTCTACTATTGAACAGGTGGTGCAAATACCATTCACCAGACACAAATCCAAACTCCGAGTTACTACTAGGAATTTCAAGATGGAAAAATCGAATAGTACTCGACCCAGGGATCGAACCCAGAACCTTCCTTTTGATACTAGGAGTAGCAACTGCCCGACCAATGTCGCATTCCGTAAACTTATAGAACTCGGAAAACTGGTATAGCTGCTAAGTATAATTATATACGTATGTAACAAGCGGGGGGGTATTCAATACATATGCTTAGATATATTGCATTTATATATTTCGCTACACACTGTGACCAACCAATATCGTCATATACGAATAACAAAAACTGCTTAACGTAAATCGTAAAACATAGTTAGCATTGTATGACACGATAAGGTCAGATCGTTATGAAATTCGGGATCAACTCGATAAACTTACCATTACACTTGACTACATAGAGCATGCGCTCTAGCTTGGTATATTATAAAACCGTTGTCCTTCAGAATTACATATGTAGGTATACTAAGATTGTATGTTATACCGTGTTAACTCCTACACCAAGCTCCCAGTAGATTTTTCTTATTATGATTATGATAGACTAGCGTTTGGTGGCGATTTTACCTGATGGTAAGCGCAGACGCATCTTAAGATGGAGCACGATCGCCTAGGAGTCTATTCATGCTTGCTCTGAAGAGTCTTAGGTTGTGTATGTTCCGGAACACAGTTGTGGCAGGCAGGGGGTTCCACTACTCGGTCGTCTGGATAAGAAACCTGGAACCAAACCGTTATAATTTATCTTGTCCGTAACAAGCAAGAAATATGTATAAATATTTTACGACAAGCCCCACTTAACGGTATTAATAAAATAAAAGGCTGTAAAATGAAATGGAAATTGGAATCCGGTTAAAATTTAAAAAGCAATAGATAATTCCGATTCCGGTTGGTGAAGTTGGTTAATCCGGCTAGATGGTTTTAAAATTTATTCACTCCCGGGTGCTATTTACATCGCCGTTTCAAAAATGAACTGCGGTTATCTGTAAGACGTAAAAACGTGTTCTGAATAATAATTCGATTCTGTGCAGGTCTTAAGAAATGTTGGTACGATGAACTCGCCTGCTGCCTGTTACATTTTTTTAGATTAGAATAGACGGAAGAAAATTTCTTTCATGAAATTAAGACCGTGATAGCTTCAGATTTGACATTGAATTTAATAATGTAACCAATGATTTCCGAATAGTCATCGCGTAGAGAAAACATTTTATTTTTAATAGACAACCATGGAAAATATAAAAATAAGTAAATATTTCCACGCAGTTGCATGCATAATAGTCATGTCAGGATACAGGCGAGCAAAAACTAATGGAACTAATAATAAATACGTAATATCTATAGATAGGTCTTCTATCTCTTTTTGTTTCTAATGTATGGCGTCAGAACACGACGTTAATGGTGTTTACAGACGTAAATTTTACACTTTATGTAACTCGCACAGATTAATCACTGGTTCTGTTTTTAATTTTATTATTAATGTTACTTTAAATTGGTCTACTGTAAAAATAAATTAGGGTACTTACATTTTAATTTCTACTTTTTGTCATTTCAAACACGGGACGATTTCGATGTATTCCTTGTAGACTCAAAATGTCAACTGTGGAATGTCAATGTTAATGCATTTGTTATTGCGATGCGCTATGTGTAATGTCAGCCGAACAGGTTTCTGTCTAGTATTACTATTTACTTTCTGGGTAGGCACAGAGCACCGAGTGCCAATTATCTCTATTCTTACAGACCCGATGTGGTTTTTCTACCCATATTGAAATTTGAATTACATACTTATAAAATCACATTTTAATCTCGTTTCAATGGCGACAAACTTTTTATAAGACACGCCAAATATCTGCAAAACCATTATGAGATCTGCACCCGTCTCGCCGAAATCCGGATATTGAATTTCAATTTAACGCTCAGCGTTTAGTGTTTGCGACTACGATTTATCATGGTACCATTATTTATCGGTATTGGTATCGATATACATAGGTACCATTCATTTATCATCTTTTGGTACCCATTTACGAGTAGTTACTATTCTAAGTTTTTTTGTATTTCTTTGTTATCAACATCGTTAGACTCTCTCAGTTCGTTGTTGGACATAAGCCTCTTCTACTGAGCGCTCTAGCGCCCTGTCCTCGGCTTACTGCATCTGGTTCGACTAGCTCACCTACCTGATAAAATTAAGATATTTTTTCTGTTTCTTCTATTTATGTATACAGGTCAGATTAGTTGTGTTCACCTATAGTTCGAAAATCACTTGGTAGTCCAAAAAATCCTATACTCTTCACTACCCAAATTGCGACAGTTTTTCTTACCGCTTACTATAACAAATGGAAGTTATCACAGAAACATCCGACGTGGTTATGGACGTAAGCGATCTTTTATAGTTTCAATATGCAGTAACAGGTCGTGTCGTAGCGAATAAAAGTTCATCTTAACCTCATAGCGGTTACACAAGCAGTGCAAGAAATGCACTCCAATGCGCTGTCCTTTGAAAATAAAACGGGGGAAAATGACAAGCGCTTACATTTACAGAGTTTTAAAATTTTTTTAGAGACAGCGCGAAATGGAAACTTGATTACTGAAATCGTTTATTCGCTTTTCTCTTAATGTTCCCGACGGACGGAGAAAGTATGCGAGTTCGAAGTTTTGCCGTTATGTTTTGTTTTTTGATCTATGTAACGGGGGTGACAGAAGCTTTTTGATGCCGAAATAAAGTAAAATGTAAATTTTAATACTACTGTGATCAATCAGTACATTACATCAGTCAATCATGACACCAATGTCATTTAAATTGTTAAGTCGTTAAGTTATGGCTGTTTAATTGACAACCGGACGTGGTGACCGTAGTTTTTAGTAAATAATTTGTTAAAAATGTATTATAGTATTGAACACCTCTTTTACTTCTTAAAGTTAATTAGTCTAAGCAATGTTTTTATCTTAAATAAAATCAGATACTCATTTTAATTACATTGGACCGATCGCTTGACTGGTCTTTGGACCGATCGTTGGACTAATTCCTAGATTAACCGCTGTATGGACATACCATTGACTAGGCCCAGGGTCTCGCCCTTTTCCCTGGACGTACGTTAAAACAGGGAGAATTAATTTAATTTGTTATAATATAAAGAGCTGTTATATGCAATCATAGTTCGTAACCATGTCCTTCAATCACTTTTGAATTAAGAAATTTTATAGATATGTAAATAATCACTTAAATATTTTCATAATAATCTCTTAAATATAATAATCTCTAAACATTTTAGAAGTCTCTCAAAAATTGCAGGAGATAATTTACAAAATGCTGCTTTGGCGATAGAAAAAATATTATTAATTTTTTTTTTGTAACAGAAATATCTTTCAAAGTTAAAACTATCTCTGTACGTATATTTTAACGAAATGAGTTCAGCGCTTTTGTGGTAAAAATGTAATAGAGAGACGGATGCACCTACTTACCTATTCATATATTAATATGGGTTAACAGACATGTTTTTATTTAAATATACGGGTATGTTAATAATCTAGCAGAATTCGCAAAAGCATTGCGAAAGAAATCTCCATCATCAAGTAAGCGGAGAGAAAAAAATGTTGGGAACACGTGTTGTCCGTAATACGGGATGTATTTGAGCGAATTTTTTTTCTCAATTTTACATATTCCCTGTGGAGTGGATCTGCACATCGGTACGGAAAGTTTCTGAATGCTTAATGAAGAGTTCCGAGAGTTCTATCCACCAAATGTGCCAAACAGAACTCATTCTGTGATTGCGTTTAAAATTTTAAGCGACCTGCTTAATTTCATTATAATTTTGGACAAAGTTTTTAGAAAGAATACCTTCTATTCAGCTAGTCGTACTAATGAAAATCTAAACGAAAGTATTCCATGCAATATATGGTAATAAGTACTGTATATAAAAATATCAATCAGTTTTTACTCCTGGTGAGTCGTTTTCTCCTAGTAAAAAAATATAACTGCTATATACCTATATCACTATTATTATAATTCCGTCACGGGTGGGGTAGCCAGAGAACGAATGACAAATATCTTTTCATTCATTCATCACTCTATACATGCACGCAGGTTTGTACGACTATTATGACTTTTATTTTAGTTCCACCTTACGTAAGAAATTAATGTAAATATATCACAATATCAGTTCTTTCAGGCAACGTTTGCCAATTCGTATCAGAGGCGGTAAATGTACGGCATACTGAATTAGCACTAAGAGCGTAGGTCGAGTAACTTTTCTCTCAAGGAGCGCAGCGCACGAGGGGTTATCAAATGAAACGCTACAGTATTGGGAATGGAATGAAATGGAGTATTTTGAGTGAAAGGATCGTAATTTTTTTCTATACGTAAGTAGTTATAGTAAAATTGTTTACAGTACGTTGACGGCATATTAGGTAAATATTATAGACAGTTTAAATGTTCTTAAACATACACACGTAATGTGTATGTGTGTAATGTTATTATATTATTAAATATACCTAATTAATTTTATGAATCTAAATTTAATCATCTAGACTGCCTCGTTAGTCGTGTTGGTTGCATGTGCGACTGCCGATCGGGAGGTCCCGGGTTCGATTCCCGGGTCGAGCACTACAAAAAATTTCTAATTTAGATTTTCTAGTAGTGGTTCGGAGTCTGGATATGTGCCCGGTGTATGGCAATAGGCTCACCACCTAT
>DWDT01001361.1:0-16145 GCA_018245595.1 Microceris scylla | reverse complement strand
ATCGAACCCGGGACCTCCCGATCGGCAGTCGCATTTGCAACCAAAACGACAAACGAGGCAGTCAAGCAAATTAATACTAGTGTGTATTTAGTGTACATATATTTTACGAGTGTGAGGGTACTTATATTTTTATATCCGAATATATAAAATATACTTGTGCTCATCTCACGAATATTTGTTCTGGGTGGGAATCGAACCCACTATTTCCAACTCAGCAGTCAAGTTAGCCGGTCCATAATTTAATCTTATATATGGTCTTTTAAAAAGTTTTTAATAATTGATTTCCAATTTCTCATACACAGTAGCAGTAACTCTCTCTTAACACATTCTTCGGTTTCTCTGTATTTGTGTATAGCAAGTTATTTCTATATACCTCTGTATTTGTATGTAGCTCTTCGAACACCAGCACACCTGGCCAAAAGGAGCTCAGTCCACACTCCTTCCAGATACTCGTCGCTTAATAACTTCAAGAAAACAGCAGAAACCATTGATTTGAAACGACTCAAAAACCGAATAGAATAATGTTAGTCAGAATAGTCCTATATCCAGAATTGGACTTCTAAAAGCTATAGGATGGAACAAGTTTCTCTTAAGTACTAAATTGTTATGGATGTGTTAACTATTTCATTGCAAAGTTCACACGGTCGTACAAACTACGTGAGCAAATATTGTCGTTGAGAACAGAGGCAGAGCTTTAGGCGACGACAAAAATAAACTTCCAAGTTACTTATACACGTAATATATTTTTCAGGTATACTTGGCACCAAATATATACAGGTTATAGATACTAAAAGAGTTATTGTTACAATGAAAGTAAAATGTGGATCAAATAGGCTAATAATAATAACCACAGCTTAAAACCTCAAATTATACAACATGTCTACTAGTACAGTAATTAATGTTTTGACTATAATTTTTTAGAGATCTATAAAAATGAAATAAAAGAATACATTTTTTTCAGTAGGTACAATACTTATGAATAATTTTAATATTCTCGAGATCGCAAAACCTCTGTAGGTGTTTACCCTGTGGCACCAACTTCATAAAGTGAAACATCAAATGTGTTATTTACATATGTGACTGTAAAGTGTACCGGATTTTAACCTTGTTATATATACCCGAACGGTACCCTCAATTTTTTTTAAATTACCAATAACATTTAATAAACATGTGCATGTACATTTGACAAAGGCATGGAATATTTTTATACATATATAAAAAATATTAATTAACTCCAATGTGAAGGTTGAAGGATATTAAACATGAAAATATGATAAAAGGTAATAATCCGCTTAAGCAAATTACTTTAATTGTCGGAATTTGTAAGCCATCAAAACAGTAACATCTGTGACTTAATACACCTGGAAATATAAATGATTCCAAGAAAAAATTTTATCACCTGCACCACTCTTCTAGGAATTAAAAAGGGGTCCTGTATCTACTATACTTCTCTACCTTCTCTATTAATTTCAATTCTTAACTTGTACTAAAACTTTGTCTGACAAATATTTCTCGTTAGCTACAATGCCGCCTTTTGTTGATCTCTCCATCTCTCTAAGTCTACATATTGTCTTATTTGTACTGGTTTTGGTATATGAGAAGGAATAATTATATTCTTTCCAAAATACTTCTCCCCACAGTATGATTGGACTCCACACGATATTGTAACACAACCGTGTTAGTGAATGTAACATAAAAACACAACTGAAACAGTTATAACGTTAAAATAAATGAATAGACAGTTTTAAAATAACTGTTGAGGAAGAAACAAAGACATAAACCCAGATTTCAAGTTACTGTCAAAAAAAGGATTTCTCATAACGCTAACCTCTATGCGAAAGAAATCGATTGAGAGTAAGAAACATAAAAATCATTAAAGCTTTCGTTATTATGAAAGTTGTGCAAAATGCTAAGCATTTATATTTTCAATTATACAATATATATATTATGTTACAATATGTGTACTATACAATGTACTGTTTTCGATATTTAATGTTGTTTAAGTACATGATAAACCATGAGTGAATACATGATACGAGTGCAACAGATATGTGCATACATATGTAAATTTTGCGAATATTGATGTACGGAAGAAACTAAAAACTCACTTATCACAAAAGACGAGTCTTTGTCTCCGTGGTCAAGATCAAGATCAGATATTGGACGATAGGGTCAAAAGTCTCCGAAACCGGCTTGTGTATATACAGAGAGAGTGAGATGACTCTACCAAAATCAACTTATGATCTCCATCCTTATACATGGACTGTGTTCTCTGCCTACTCCGTATGAGAGCTGGAATGATGGTACAAGAATTATAATAATAATAAATATTATATTTTCATAAGGAAACTCAAACTGTACAGTTCATTCGCCGGTCGTTGGTACGAGCGTCATGTCCACCGCCACCTACACGAACGCGTCCATTAGATGACATAATAAAAATTAAGTGTGTCTTCGTGTCACTTTGTATACTGTATCTGTTCTCGACTGTGGTTGCGAGCGCGTAGGTTGGCTCCTAATTTTTTATCCTACTGAAGTTGAAATGCCGACCAGCTGTTAAGTAGTTGCAGCTGTTAGACACCTCTCAATACAGTCAGTGTATACATTGTGACTGTATTAATTGTATATTTGCACTATTACATGTACACCGTGTGTATATTTACACTGTGACTTTATATGTAAACTAAAAGAAACATAGAAACATTGTACAGCTGACGGACAAGTCAAATGTAGCCACAGTATATGTATGAAATGTAACTCAATCATACATGCATTGAAATATATGACCACAATGACAGTTTAATTTCCTTGTCATTCGAAAAGGAGACTTCTGTCAGTGTCTTGTGTCAGGAGAGTTGTGACAGTGGAATGGTAACACTATTGATGATCAGACCTAAGTTGGATCAGATACATTATCATTATCATCATGAACAGTCCGTTTATTGTTCCATGAGAAAGATTAAGAACATTATCTGCTACTCTGACGAAGTGTGGATTGGCAGACTTCACACGCCTACCAATTATTAAAGATAACCTCAATCCTCAATATGTGCAAATTAGTCTCGATATTTAACTTGAATGTCCACAAGTTTTTTAGCTAACACTTTATGTAATTCCTAAGAAACAGCTTTTTACATGGAATTCCATCATACATATATGTATGTATGTATGTGCAATAAGGAGCATGTATTAACATTTTGTAACACGTAAATCGTTTAAACTTTTAAGTGACCACTTAGCTGAGTGGACACGAGTGGACTATGTCGTCAGATGGTCACCACGATAACTCCGGAATTGGTCACTTACACGTACGTGACTCACCACTTTGAAATTTGTAGAATATCTTAAATATATGCGTTTTGTATGTACCTGCACTTGGCTTAAGTGTGAATATACGTAAAACGTAGTATGATGGCCTGTTGAGAAATGTCTAAATGAAGAGATTCTTGTTGCTATTTTGGCTTTCAAGTGATGTAGAAATGTTGATAAAATATCAAGGTCTGTCGCAGTCTACCGGTAAATATGGTGGTGTAAGATTTAATTGTACTTAATTAACTAAAACAATTTAGTATTCCTAGCGCAGACGCGTTTCTAAATCGCAATTGGTCTGTAGAGTTGGGCAACGTCAGGCGCGGCTGACTCTACGTGAATCCGAACTAAAGATGCGTGGTAGATTGAACCCCACGCTACACAAACTGATTGCTAAATGAAATTGAATGTAAAAGAACTGTAAAACAGCTATGTGTCATATACAAAGGCAAAAACGAATATTGTATGTATATGATACCATGTATGTAATGACGAATTCCTCTTGTACGTCTTACACATCAGGTCTTAAGGATGGAAATGTTTAGCATCCAATGCTTTGTGCCCCATAAGTCTTGACCCCCTACACCTGACGTGATGATGAGGACAATAATTATTACTATACTATTTATCGTAAAATATTAATAATACCCTCAATTCTAGCAAGTGTTCCAGTACATTGCCCTTGGATGACATACATTTCAGACATATAAGAATCATCAAGTCAAAGTAATATCTTTGGCCCTGTAAAAGAATATTCTTAATTGTCGACATAACCATAATGTAAATAAATGGACTGTCGAATACTTTCTATGAATGTTCCACCATTCTATTGCTTGCGAGGTGTTATTATGACAATAGGACAATATATTTTTATAATATGTATAGACAAATTTCGTATTTATTTGGTCCATCATACAATCTATAATGGCTCGCGTGGAATGTCGTTTTATGTCACAAAAAACCCATGCTATAAACGTCAATTTGTTCGGACGATCAAAATTTAGAGACAAAATGATTGAAAGCGAGTCCCATTCACAAATAACCTGTTATTGTAATAAGCGACGCATTAGTGGTAACTTTATGTCTTCATTTCCATAGAGAACACAATTTTGAACAATAATAATCGCATTTCGTGAAAATTATTATTCGATAATTAAAAATAACAGCGCAACAATAAATGTCAGTTGAGAGATTTTTTATGCTAAAATAAAAAAATAAAATACGCCGGTCAATGTAAATACATGGAATTTTTATTGTGACACGTTTACAACTTAAGTTGCTTAATTTTAAAACTAGCTTCTGATCTATTATACAAAAGAACGAACACACATACATTTAAAACACAGAACAGTTTGATTTCAATCCAGAAATTTGGATAGAAGTTTCTTTGAGGATGTATCCCTTTCTACCCTAAACCAACTGAAACTATGGATCTTGATTTAATGCTGTGTTAAGACAGAATTCTGGATTATGAAACGTCCTCAGATTACTGCACATTCGCACATTTCACCATTTACGTTTTATAGTACATTCCACGAGGGAATAAGAGGTGAGCCTATTGTTTATTACTGTTTAAGTACAATACTAGGTTAATAACGAAGTAAGCTCAAAATTATTCTTCTGTCGAAAGAGAATGGAGTAAATGATAGAAGAGATTGAATACCGATGATGAATCTGCTTCTAGAACAACGATCAGATCCAATTTCCATAGCTCAACCGTGATCCACCATGAAATTGACCCGGACACCGCGACAGTTAAGCCTATCACTGGGCTAACTGATCACGTACCGTTCAATGAAATCAATGTTTTATAGCGAAACGTTTGTCCACACGTTTTGTTTGTTCATGCAAATGTTCTCGTGACAACATCCACTTAGTGTAACGGGTACTGGGTAGAACCTAACCTGTACCTGTACCACTTACGGTTGCTTCACACTCTCGATCAACATCCTGGCTAAAAAAATTATTTACAAATTTGACGAGCATAAACATAGCTTAACGAATATCATTTTATCTGTACCAGCTATACTATGGCACCACACTTTCGACCAAGATAATAACTAATAAATATTTGTCGGGATTTGACGAATATTAAGCAGCTTTGTATTAATTTTGAACTTTGACACAACGCAACCAATAAATGGCCCAAGCAACCAACCCAAAACTATGGACAATTATGGGTCTGTCAAACATAATATAAAACACGTACTATCTTCCTCCATATATTAAAGAGACGATCCATTTAAAATTTGAAAGTCACTTGAATATTATTTTTACTGTAAGAATTCTGGGAAGACCCGTAATGTGTAGCCACCACTACAAAAAACGAATTTCATGACAGTTTTATTTCAGGTATGCAAACATCGAAACGAATACTGTTTTCGTCGACTGTTGTAACAATGAATCAATAAATCTGTCCGCCGAGGTTAAGACAACTGCAATCTACAAAATCAGCCTACATTTGTCATTGTAGACAACATACGGGAAAAAATATTTTTCATAAAAATAATATTTCTTGTTTGTTTCTTTATTCCATATTATGTTTAGTTAACGTACATACATAAAATTATAGATGTGTTAAGACCGTCAACCCTTCAATCGTTTTTCTCTATCATTAAAACCTACATATGTAAGTACCTATGTATATGAACATTTATATGCGTAAATTATCAGCTGTCTAGTGAATATACAAGTTTTGATTACACTAAATTATTTACAGGTTTTGTTTATTTTTATTTTAATTAACTGTGTATGAGTTTTCACGGAATATACAATCATAAATATTAAAACTACGAACGTAAAATCACGCCTTCTTAATTCTAGTGTTACATAATAGGGATATTCATCAAAGTACATAGATTAGAATTAACTCTGTTTTCACCTAAAGTTGTTGGTAATCAACGACGTCGTAATTGAGCGTACTATTGTTATTATTATTAATAGTATTTAGTATAAAAAACACATTATAAAAACGTTGGGAGGAAAACTAGATTTAACATTTTAAGGTTTACGTTGAAACCTAATGCCTGCATATTCTATGTATAGAAGTCCAAAAGCATCTCCGACTCCCTGCTCTAGGTCACAGATAATGTCATTTCGCTCTCTTCTACCAGTCGAAGCAGTTATAATTATACGTAGAGCTCGATAGAAAACGAAACACAAAGTTATAAGGTAAAGAGGCGCATGTAGAGATGAAAAAAAAGCAGATAGAGAAAGAAGAATAAAGTCATACGTACTTCCTGTCGTGTCCCATCAATTGTATCGGGTCCTTACACACTGACCATGCGAGTTCAATCCGTTGACCCATGACTCATACCCAATAGCCATTGTGTAACAGCCTTGAATGGCTCATTGTTATGTAGAGGCGGTCGTGTGAAAATATTTGCCACGGCCTCCGTCGACTCGCCTAATTACCGCTTTATATATGATTTTGACGTGTCCAAACGTTATTTTATTTAAGTACATATATACATATATGTACGTATGTGCATACGTACGTATCCGTCTATGTGTATGTATTTAACACGCAAGTTGGATACCGCTGTCGTTTTTCATTTTTTTGGGTTGCGTAATATGTTGTTCAATTGTTTTCCCCTAGGTTTTTTTCTTTATCCATCGCGTTAAATGTACCACATTTTATTTGTGGCACTTGGTAGTCTCTGTCTACCCTCTTTAGGACGTAGAGTGACGATATAGTAAAAAGGACAGGCACCTATTAATGTTGATGTTGTATCAATCATACAATATATGAATGTATGATAAAGCCCGAATATAAGAGAAACTGGTATTAGAGTAAACGTCGTTTTAATACTTGTTAAGTGTATGAATTTATCATGTAATAATTCGTACTAATAATATATTATAATCGTAATAATAATTATCATCTCTATAATTTTGTAACATCGCAGAGCATTAATTCCGTCTAACATTATGCCTACAACCACTGACCCACTGGCAACTCTATTCTATTACAAGTACATACACCTGAAGTCGCGATTATTCACCACAGACCTATGTACATATTATTGCGATAACTAATATGGAATGCCCACGGCATCTTTTCATTAAGCACTGAAACATAACTGCAACTATCATAAACGTAAACGATATAACTGAAAACAAAAGGAATGTAATTTTGAAAGGAACTTCATTCAAATTACACTTTTATTAAACACATCGTACCGTTACTACAAAACACGACGTCAATCTAAATAAAAATCGAAAATAAATCATAATAAATCTCTTTCAAATCAGAGTCGTTAGACAGCGCCAAGCTATTAACCTACTAAATATATGACTTTCCTTAACATACCCAAATAAATCTACCGCGCTCGATATACCTATATATAACTCTAAAAAACACTTTGGTATTACGGCATTTTAGCAATCAGGTGATTTTCCGAGGAAAAAACATAGGCAATTAGGGCCATGTGACTAAATATGGATTGTAAGGTGCTAGGGTCTGTGCACACTGGGTTATTGGGTACATTACCTTTACGACCCGTTTATGTTTTACATATATAATTTTTGAATTTCGAAGTCTCTACATTTAGATAACAACATGAGCATTTCTCTAAGCATCATATTTTACTATAATATTGTTTGGTAGGTAGGTAGGTTATAGGTAGATAAAGAAACATTGAATTACTCTTCTATGTTCTGTCACTATTATTTGAATCTGAACTCTATGTCTGTGTGGTCCGCGCTTACTACTTTTGGCCTCGAGTTAATACTGTGATGAGCACCAAAACTGGCGTAGGTATTAAAATTATGGTATTCTGTACAAAATTTTCTTCTAGGTATTTAGGAAGTTCGTTAAGCAATATAGCCTGGACAATAAACTCATACTCATAACCAATACCACAACTCTCCTTTGATAGTGTGAAAGTTACAGGTTTACACATATTTTACTTCGCTGCCTAAATGAGGTTTAATGGATTTCGTACACCTTAGTAAACGTTATATAAAACTCTGCGATGTGGTTTCCTGTCAATATTTCCGACAATCTTACTGACAATCTCTGTGGGTCTCTGTTTGTCGCACAAGAGACTTAGATATGTATATACTATTAAATAATATCCAAAAGTGGAAAATACAACTTTGTATATAAGACAGTTTAATTAAAACAACTTGTTGTATGAAGAGAGCCTAGTTTTGAACAGCAGTGGCTATTAGATACAATGTCGCAATCGTAACGTTAGTAATCGGCGACTAGCGACTAGCCGAAGGATTCTTCGAGATCCGTTCGAAATATACAGACATCGTGCGAGTTAAATGACTAAAAGGTTGCTAATAATGTTTGGTACTAAAATATACTAGTTATTTAATCAATTTACCCGTAGTTCAGTCGTCCTGATTGTTTTGATTATGCTATACGGTTTTATTACTGAGCTCTACTAGTGAGTTTTATTATGAAACTCTATCATCAGTCCCTACAATTGAACTCTCCTACTAAGTTCTATCACTGAACCCTACTACTTGGCTTTACTACCGAGCTTTTCTACTGTGTTCTAGTACTGCATGAAATACCCATTACTTGTTGTGGATAAGTCATGCTATATGAAGCTAAAATCAGGCTACATAAAACATACTTATTACTGTGGGCGCGTAAATGACCCACAATACCAAATTGGACTGCTTCAATCTATATAAAAGGACGTGGTTCAGATAGTGTATTAAATTTATAGAGAGATATGTCTCTTACGCTAACAGGCCGACCTCTCTGTGATTATTTATTTTTCTCTTTGCCTCAAACATAGAGTCACAATGTAGTCGAAAGTGTTTCTTGTATATTCAAATAATTCGATTTTTTTTTCACCCGCTGTGTGCACGCGACATGTTTATACTGATGTGATATTTAAATATGCTTATAAATTCAAATATGTCTACTGAAATAAGGGTTTTATAATGTAGAGTCTGTTTTGGTTCATTGTTTGGTAATTTAATTTCTTCTTTATTTTGCTGTCTACTGCTCTTTCAAAATATGAGCCAATACTCTAACATAATAACAACATATAATTTTTTGGTCATAAAATGCTTAAAATACGTGTATATTCGTATATCTAAGAACCCTCAGGAAAATGATTTTTGCATTTCAGAGAATGTCTTTGTCATAGATCTCAAAATATTAAAGAACGAACAACTTAAGAAACCATTTGAATTACATATTTTCATTTTCGCCGTACTTACAATTATATCTCGTGATTCTTAGATAGCATAACTCAACATCACGCCCGTGTATCCACATAGGGGCAGGCAGAGGTATGTATTGCTCCCACATTTTACCAGCTATGTTATGCGTTCCATGTAATTAGAGACGAGCCTATTGCCATACATCGAACACAAATCCAAACTACGAGCTATTACTAAGAATTTAGTTATAAAAATCCAACAATACTTTGTACAATCCGAAAATCGAATTCAAGACCAAATGCTCAGTAGAGGTATTTGCGACCACTAAGCCAATGAGGCAGTCGTGATTCTGACAGTAAATAATACGCTCGAATAAAACAGAGAATATTAATGACATACATATAACAGATGAAACAACTTAAAAATTGCTTAGATCGTTAATTTTGTTAATTCCTATTTTAATATTCTACACAGCTTTGGCCGATTAACAAAATCATCAATCGAGCTATATGTGCTCATTAAATGTTTTTACATCTCATGAATATGCGTATATAGCAATTATATAATTATAAAAACCTCATGTATATAAATAGTCTACATGTCAGTTTCTATTTCTATAACAAAGAGCACCTAGCACTCAATCTTAACTTATCTAAATCAATGTTCACTGAAGCTCCCAAACATTTTCAGTTACAAAATTAAACCGTAATTTATTCCAAATTCAAAATCATTTTAATACGGTAACTTCATCACTATATTGTTGTTTCGAAAATTTATGTAATCAAAGTTTATTAAAAAATACTTACATTTTAAACAAATTATACACTAGGGATGGGGCACTAAACTTCAGCCTATATAGAATTTATTATTCATGTGTAAATTATTCACACTCCGAATAATTTATCAACCCTATTAGTACCTTCCACCGTCCTACTGACCTGGCGTGCAAAGAATAGAGCAATAAAAAATATTGGTTTACTGCCTACATGTACTTTGAATGTTTGAGTCAGGAACTTGGAGTCTATCGCCGTCTCAATAAGGATTAATTTACAACGTAATAATTAATACCATGGACTTTATAGTAGCTGTTGTCGTTGCAACTCTATATATTACAATCTGATGGCACATTGAATACGGTATTTCGTTTATTGGTCAGTAAAATAATATGGACATTGTATAAAATGTCAGGTTAAATAACAAAATATCGACATAACGTACTCTTCAAGAGCTTTACATCACAATTTTCCTCAAAATATATTCTTCATAGAGCTCAAAGCCACTACATATAATGTCAAAAAAAAATGTCCTTCATTTTCATATACACTACCAAATAAGCTGAGCTTGCACAAAACTCCGAAACGTGCCAGTTTCACCACTAGATATTCCTTTAGCAATATGACCAATGTGCATACTTCGTAAGATATGACGTGAGTAGCAGGAACTTAAAATCCTGAACCCCGGCCACTAAATATATAAGTAATAATATATTACTACTCATACATAATAATATTTGTTTTTCTCTTTAGGAAGTTTTTCTCTCTTCTGAAAACATGGATAGGTTCTTAAGATAGACACATTGTGTTATAATAAATTTCTTAAATAAAATTTATACTCGTATATTTTGCCAGAATGAATTTCTTAGACAAAATACATGTTTAATAATAACTTAACAAGTCAATACATTTTGTAATAATACTTACACTGATAACAAATTATCATTATTCTTTTATTGACCGCTAGTCTGAATATTATTTCGGGTAGACGTCCGCGCACGTTTCGCTCCGAGCCAATTCACAGATATTCGGGTTGGCTTAAATATGTTTAATTTATTACCACTTTCACGGTTCTGATGGAAGACCCCATGGCTCGCGGCGCGGTTACGGTGCGCTCTTGATCGCTTCACCCATAAATCTCACCATATATGATTCGTAAAATACGATACAACGATATATAGAATACAAAAAGAAAAAACACTTGATTTATGCACGAGGAAAATTCTAAACTGTGTTGTAAAATGTTAACACGTGTTTCGACATTGAAACTGTAAACATTAATACATAGTTCTTAATTAATGTTAACTATTTTCTATATCTACATGAAACTTTCCAAAACGTATATAATTAATGGAACACACAAACTTGAGACACAAACTAGAAACTGATGTCATTTTAAACGCACGCCGCAACACAGTGTTGCTTGTTTCACAAATGATTCATACATAAGTAAGAAAGAATAAAAGAAAAAAAAAACTAAAAAACTAAAAATAAACATAAATAAAATAAAAATAAAACAATAACAAATGTAATACTAGCAATATCAAATACAGGAATAAATTGAATTATAAACGATTGCTCTTGTTCAGTAAAACATAACGTTTGACAAAACGCAAGTGCAGGTTAAAAAGCCTGATGATGATGACGACAAAGATAATGGTAATGACGATATTTTATTGTGACCGGTATCCATGTCCCCTTCCTCAGTGACAGTAACTCACATTGTTAGTTCAATAAATAGATGAACACATTTGCGAGTTGCTGCTAGATTTAATAATAGAAATACTTTAATTATCCCTATAATTCTAATGCTTTTTGCCTGCTTTTGATTATAACAAACCGGGAATAACTGATTGTACTATCTGGTTCTACCCCACACTCCGTTACACGGGAACGGTTATGATGTAAGCGACGTTCGATCACCGTCCGATTCAATATACCTATTAACCTATATCGCTGTTATTGTAATATATAATAAGGTTTATTTTCGTATAATAATTTGCTGTTAGAATTATTAACCTTCACATCTTCAGAAGTCAAGGTTGGTGAGCTCGAATAGCTCCTATGGGGAGGAGGCATAGATTGTTTTTGAGGCTCGATTGAACAAGAACATAAAGATTTTTCTCTATTCTATGAAAAAAGAGGGAGAACTTATGTATATTTGAAAGCAATATAGAATTACTCCTCCAATTCATGAAGAGGGAAGAAAGAAAATGAATTGAATTACCGACATGAGAACACGACCTTAGAATATCAAGCCATAGTACGTACCGTCACTGCGAGTAGATAAGTATTTACGGTTCCCGAGCAGATACTTACAGTTAGAAAAAGTCATTCATAATATTCAATGCGTATTCAAAACGAGTTAACCACGGCGTTTTACCGCTTGAGTACGTACTGTTAAATAGTAATCATACAAACACATACACACAATTACGCACATTTATGCATGGTTACAAACGGATAGATACTTACAGCAAAAACTACATACTTAATCGTATTTGATAGACAGATGGCAGGATATATTGCCTCGAGGATTTTTATGTTAAATTTATAAAGTTGTTTTTGCGGTTAAAAGTGTATTTCTATTTTGATGATGGTTGTATTTATTTATTTATTTAGTATAGAGTTCTGCACGTTTCTTACAGATTTCATTTTAATAGCGGCTTAGTTTCGTAAAATATTACTAAATAAATTTATAATTACTATTTTGTGACCATAATTTATGAATTTCAACTCCATAACAATATAACAATGCTTCTCATTTTTAAAACCCACCAAAAATTTGTATAATTTTTGTTTAATCTGTAGTCAGTCATTGTGCGGCAATTAATGTCAGTTAATATTGTTGTATTGATTTTAATTATTACTAGAAATATATTAGTTGTATTGCGATCGCTTATTTTATGGTTTTTCATATATTTATGAAGAACCGTAAATGATATTACTTAATGCTCTTATTTCATACATCCATTATTAAATATTTTAATTTCCAAGCGAATACACATTTAATTGTATTGAGCTATAATGATTTCTTAATGAAAATAATCCAATTGCAATTACTTGACTTTAATCAGTGTCCGTGCTTATGAAGTCACCGTTCGGAAATTTAAGTAGCCATGACTTTGAAATCTAATGGCAACGCTTTTTTTAAAGCTTTTATCTTACCAACTTCATAATATCGATCAGTCTTAATCGATTTCAATAATCGTTACCGTTCTATGATTCCGTATAACTTTATAGCGAATTAATTAGTTTATCGACATAATGTAATAATTTGTTACTTATAGTATTGGAATGATTTGAAATGGACTTTTAAATTACCATAAATTTGAATGTATAAGAAGAATATATTAACAGTAGCACGAATTTTAAAACTATGGTTTTATTAGTTCGATGTTTCGTTTTTGTAACAATTCGACGATATTTATGATTGTGTTATTAAAACCATGTATCTTTATGTATGATTTATTACAAGACATACACATAGATATATGGAAATAAATCTCTTTGTTTTTTGTTGTGGTCGAATAAATTAACAAACATTCATATTTAGCTATATTCAATGAAAAAAGAATAGGTTTTATGTTATGGGGCGAACGAACGGATATACTGAATACTTTTTTAGGAACAGAACAACAAGCTAGCTAGCAGTAGCAGCCGCTGCCGTCCAGACCTTAAATAGGACTGTAGAAATACTGACAGTATCATTTATGTTAAGTCAGTAATAGTACCGTAATAAGTTTGTTTACTTAATATAATACTCAGCAGTAGTCTACAAGCAACAGAACATGCCTGCACGAGAACTTTCTGGGTCATTTAGTTTAGTTAGCGACAGCTGTTAATAAACCTAATACTTAGTTATTTCTTCGATAATAATAGAGATAGGCTGAGGAGCATAGTACACTGCCACATTTCTACCAGTTAGACTATAGATATATGTACATCATATGTTTATCAAAGAGAAAGATTCGTGTGTAATTAATCAAGCACGTTGGTTAGGGTCTAAGGTCATATTGTAGGGTATATTTTTTTATTTCCCTTCAATAATAAAAAGTAATAAAAATGGTAAAACGAAACAAGGAATCGTTACATGTGTGTCACGTTATCCAATGAGCTATCCGAAGATGCGTTACTATCCAAATGACCATTATGTTTTTTTATCCAATAATCAACTTATTACCTCAGACCCTTAAACGCTTTACGTTTATATTTATTTTGTAACATGAGCCGCGTAATTTTTTCTGTCTCTACACAAAAAACAAAAGCTTTCTGAGCAAAGCATAACAGACAAACAAAAAAGCTCTGATAAAACAAAACAACACCTCGTTAATACCGAAAGCCCGTAAGCTCGCTACTAATACATGTAATTGCCGTCACCTGAGCTCCGAACTCGAAAGCTTGGAACTTTCACCCAACCGAACGCTATCATGACTCATATCGCCCACTTGCTTGTTTGTTTTATAAAAATTGTTCATATTTGTTTGTAAACATTGTATCGTGTTCTTGTTATTTAATTGTGTTAAACATAAGCACACACACTGGTTAGGATGCGTGAGGAACATGATTGTGAATTTGACGTTAAAAAACAGTGTGATTTAAATTATGAAAGTGCAATGTGGAGCTCAATTTGTTGGAATTATTTTTCGTAGTAGCACCTACTGATATTGAAAAGCTTGTATTTTAAAGAACTCGGAAATAAGAGTGAAAAATAAGATATATTTTTAGTAATATACTTACATGCTTAAATAAAAATTTTAAACACATTTGAATAAATGACCTACATATGCCCTGCCGTATTCATAGATATAAAAACCTCAAAAATATCCGCCCAAGGCTCTAACAAGGATAATATAAACAATAATGATATAATTTTGGTTTGTAGAGCTTCGCCCCGAGTGCCGAGTGAACTCCGCTCTGGTATCGTGTAAAGATCAAGGTTTTTGAGTTTCTAAGTTACTGGCTTCAATTTTGTAGAGCTCGATCGATAAATCCTTAGCACGAGAAATGAAAACTTCAGTTTAAACTATTTAACATGGCACATGTATTAAAATAGTCAAGTGTGTTATGGTTATATTTACATATTTTGATCCCTTTATATACACACATGCAATTATCGACAGGAGCTAATACAGAAGGACCTCGGATAGATCCATAACTAGACGGGATATTCCGAAAAAAGTACGTCAGTTATGTTGCTACATAATATAATTTAAACGTGAACTGTTTTTGTAAAAGAAAATAACTTCGCAACAAATACATGTACATATATAATACATTCATAATGATTTTTTTCATTTCTAATTTAAATATTATATTTCATAAAAATATATAGATACTGGTACTTTTATTAACGTGGTTTTAATTTTAATTGTAAGTAAATTTCTAAATTTTATGCTTATTACTATCTGCACGGTTGGTTATAATTTCTAATTAGCATCAAAATATAATTCACTTATGAAGTAGTCGCGTACATTTATACCTGTATAAAATTTCATATGAGTGTAATTTATCATAATGAACATAACGAGATATATATTATTTACAATTGTAAATAAAGTTATGTTATATAATATTATGAATTATAAATATAAGCGCAAGTGGAAGAATGCATTGATATAAAAAAACGTAACTTCACGCCTGTCTTCCTCGAAGAGGTAGGCAGAGGAATGCAGAACACTCCCACGTTTCACCGGTTGTGTTTACGTCCCACTATGGAATAGATGGTGAGCCTATTGTCATGCATCGGGCACATATCCAGACTCTGAACCACTACTAGAAAATCTAAATTAGAAAATATAGTAGTGTTCGACCCGGGAATCGAACCCGGGACCTCCCGATCGGCAGTCGCACTAGCAACCAACACGACCAACCAGACCAGGCAGTATATTATGAATTATAAATATAAGCGCAAGTGGAAGAATGCATTGA